>UZAM01000026.1:0-13915 GCA_900618415.1 Soboliphyme baturini
TGGGCTCCAAGCTGATAGTAACTGTGACAGTGCCAACTTCTTGGACGGATTCGAAATCATTTTGGTAAAATCTAAAGTTTTTCATTTTCCAAAGCTGTTCATTCATTAGATTTGTGTTGATTCCTTTTTTTGCATGGCAGAGCAATGGTCGAAAGTGTTTGCAATCTCATGGCCATATGACCGCCTCCAGCATGATCAAGCGGTCAACTTCGTACTTTTTTGGGAGCTTCAGTGCAGTGTGGTCCACGATTTGTTCCATTATTGACATCTTACAACATCTTTGTGGTCAGACTACTTCTTCATCCCCGTTTATGAAATGACCTCGCTTCCGATACTTTATGCGGGTATTGCTTGGAGTAGTTCACTGTTGAGTCGCATTTTGCTCATGCTTGAGTCTAACAGGTGATTCTGTCCTCCTGTTCTTCCCATCAGCGTGATTTATATGCCTAGAATAGCTATCCTGGTCATCTCTGCTTATGAAAATGTATGAGTTTGCGGGCTACTTTCTCTACCGCTTCTGTTCAAATGTATTTTGAAGCGCCCTTTTTAAAGCGCAACTTTACGGTGTTTCGCATAGGGAGCATTTTACTGCCCGCTGCACATTTCGGCGCCAGGTGTTTCGGAGCAGACATAGAATACAACAATATTTTTGGATTAGGTGAGTGACAGCAGTTTGCGGGTTTGTACGCCGTTGTTATTTTTATACAGGCAAATCTAGCAGGTGTAATGTTCGTTATCGATCGCGCGACGAAACCATCAGGGAGAACTTTCGGCAATACGGACTGGAAGATAAGTACGTGGATATGATGATCGCGGACACCAGCAGACCGGGTTTGATTCGCTCTAATATGCTCTTCGACTGTATTGTTACTGACCGTAAGTTTTCACTACTTGTTCTCTTGATATTATTTTAGTTATGGCGCTGATGTTAATGGCCTTTAAATTCATTGAAGATTAGATTTCATTATATACGGCCCCTCCTTTTTTCATGTCTAGATGAAAAGAGACAATTTAAGGAGGTCACGACTTTGTGGGAGCTTAGCACTGGCTTTGCAGAGACAAATTTTACTTCGTTTTGTTGTCTGAAGCAATATGTTGGTGATCACCACTGATAGTTAGGGTTTTATTTTAGTGGATAGTCTTTGTGTGATTTCGCGAACCATCCTCAAGATAGCTTAAATATGACATGCAACAATATACAAATGCGCCAGATGTTTCGAAAATATGTTTTTTTTCTTCATATTTTCTATAAGTCATGAATATTTTGGACGTCTGCAATATCATTTGGGACGAGCAGGTTTTCGGCTTTTGGCAGTAAAATGACATGAGATGCATACATTAGCTGCATCTAATATATTTCAAAATCATCGCCTTCTGGAATGAGCCTTTTGTTATCTAGGAGCGAGAAGTCAGTTCCGTACACCGCAAAACTTAAGCATGCACTTATTCGTAAGGAGCATGCGTTTATTAGCAACTTCTAGCGTAAAAATCCATATTTTTATTCGTGTTATTATCACTCGTCATTATCTTAGGCTAAGCAAAATTTTAATAGTTGAACTGCCTGTCAGAACTCCTTGATTTCATCCAAATGGAGTCTGCGATGTCTATGTTTAGAATTGTCCATTGGCATATCATCGACAGGTAGAATTTTTTTTGTAACGAAGGTTTTACAAGTGAATTTCCTTTTGTCTTTTGTGCAGCTGTTTCTTACCTAACCAACATCTATCCACGAGTTTTTCTGTTTTCTGAACTTTTCTTTATCGTTCGGCAGAATGTCGGTGTGCCGTCTGATCAGGAAATCTGAGTGGCTAGTTGATGTTTCCGTTCGGGCGACAGGCGTATCGTTTTAGCTGATTCTCGCCGTCGCGATGAACGACATGCTTCTAGTTATAATTCACTTTTCGAGAAGCATGGTAGATGACTCATCTCACGCAATTAACGGACTGCTTCCATTCCGTCACTCTTCCTGTCAGCTGTCGACATACCTATGGACGAATTGCTTTGTACTCTCGAGTTTTGCACATATTTCGGTTTAACGCATCTTGCCCTCCTATTTGTCCGGTTCATTTCGCTTTCACACTAGTCCTCAGAAAGAGTGCATGTTTTGTGTAATAGAAGAAGGCATCATTTGACTGACTGTGCTGTACTGTTTGCTTGTCAGCATCCTGGTTATCATCATCATCTCATCGAACGACCGTTACCACCATCATAATTGTGACATGATCATTACCGCCATTATCGCCATCATCATCATCATCGTTTTCGTCCCATCTTCATCATTTTCATTATTGTTGTCATAATCACCGGCTTCTTCATTTCTGTGTATGCATGTAATGTAGTTTTATGTCAAGAGACAAACAGATTTGTCAAACAAGAGCGATAAATTTGTTCCGCTGAAAAATGGTCAGCCACTGGAACTTTGGGGGGGGGATTGAAAAGTGGGCAACTGATTAATATGGTCGCCGCATGGACAAAACTTCACCGATCACTAGTTTTCGAAGCTTGCTTTCTGAATTTCGACTGTACAACTAGAAATTTCCGACATTAGCTATAGATAAATGTACCTGTTAAGTTTACTGTGTTCGACTGTTTTTCCTCCGTTTATTCGAAAGCTCTTACACTGCTCGATAATTTTCATGAAACATTAATTTCAAGCTCTGCTTATTCATTCGCCTGTAGGCAGAATGATTGACAGCATCCTTAGTCTTTCAAGATTATCCGCATGAAAGGTTGATTTCTGTTAAAAAAAGGCTACGGTAATTTCGATTGTTCGGTGGATTTCGTTGCTCGATACGGAATGTTTACTGGATATTTCGAACGCTTTGTTTCAGTGGGGGAGCGAAATGCCATTGCTTTTAAATGTGCAGTTTCCCTTTTCTTTTTCATTCACTACATTCATTGTGGCTTTGCGAAATATCCAGGGCAATCTTACATTCTTGCCAAGATATTACTAGTTAGCAGCATATTTCATTTGTTATTTCAAAGTTGTTAAAGAGAGAACAAGTTGCATTGCATAGGATCTTGAATGAACGTTTTTGAAAGTTTACGGCTTGGTTAAAACCACCGAGCAATCCTGTTATTCGGCACAGATAAAAAATGCACCAAAATAAAATTGTAAAAAATGTTTTACCGACGGACAACGCTTTAAATGAAGTTGCCATAGTTAACGTGATGGCGGTAGTCTGTTATGTATAGGAAATAATCTGTTTAGCGCTGTGATGTTGGAGGCGTTTTGGAATTATATGCTGGATTCGTTACGGAATACTTGCGTGATCTTTAGGATAGCAAGCATCGATGTTGGAAATTAAAAATGCAGACATGCCAGCGAGATGAGGAGTATTTTTTGATCAACATCCGTCAGTGAACATCAGCAGTGTACATGAGTAGATGGCTTTTTTCTCATGTCCAGAGACATCTGTTCTCTTTAGCATTTCAACCATGCAAATCTTTAACTGAAATCGATTACCTAAGGCAAGCATCCAGTTTGCTCGATCTTCGAATAATTTAAATTGCATTCATTAGGCATGGCATATTCGTTGAGCGTGACCTTAGTTTGCTCTGTATGTTTGCCGTTAGATATCTCAGTTGTGGTCGACGTGTAAATATAATGTAATAGTTAATTAAGTTACTAGCTTATGCTACTTTCATAATGGCTTTTATCTGCTCCGTATTTGGCTTGTTTCTCTGCATAAACGTGGTTTCGCATTTTTCTCTTTTCTATTTTTAGCGCCTTATGGGTTGCGCGAGAAGGGAGTTAAAGTTGGTTCTAACAAAGGCCCAAACGGAAACTTGAACAGGTGGGTTATTTCATACCTGGTCTGCAACAGGCATCCGGTGTGAGCCGGTTTTGCGCACGCTTCCGATTGTTCAGTTGGTTTCATATTCGTTGGCTCTTGCTGTCTCGGTTAAGTTTTGATTGTTTCACTATAAATTTTGTACAGAGTTATTTTTGGTAGTTTTTTGAGTTTAAGACATTGTTTACGGTATCTGTTCATTTACGTTTGAAAAGTTTTTTGCCCTTGCAGTTAATGACAGATTAAATCGTTTTATTGTCATTCATGAAACTTACGAAACTAAATCCCTTCTGATTCACCAGACCTGAGTAATGCCGCTTGGCTTTGATCATTGTAGCGATCGGCAGCTCTTTCTTTTAAACCATATTGATTGGTTTTAGACTGAGTATCCCTTGCTAAAACGTGACCAGATTGCAACCTTGCGGGTGCAACGTAAAAACAAACTTCCATTTAATTAAACAGTGGGTTCAAGTGAATAAGTTTATTGGCAAGTATTGAGGCGTACCAGTAGTCAGAGAATATTGCGTTCAGTGGATTTCTTCCTTGCTGTTTATCTTGCTTTGTGTTTGCTGGGATGTAATAGTTTCCAAAGTCTTCCTTTTGTTCCAGTTTGTATCTTGTAAGTTGGTCACAGGAAAAGCCGACTGAACATATAAATTTTGGAAACTGAGACTTCAGAACGCACTTGCTGCAAAATAAAGAAACAAGGAGATTAGTTCAGCATGGTTGCAGCTGTTCTTGACATTCGTGACTGATCTTTTTTCGTAATTAACGGAGCACCATTGCCTAGTCGTGACTCCCACGCTCATTTGTCTCGTGTGATTTTTTTTCACATGCTTCCATATCTCTTTTCTCTCATCATCTTATCTTAGTCGATGTATTCCAATTAGGCGCCGCACCCCCCTTGGGTGCATATCCATCGCTGCTGAAGCCTATCGTTCATCCGTCACTTGTTCAATGTGATCTGCTCATTGCCGTTTGTTTTCTTTTGAAACTGATACATTGCCCTTCATCTCCTGCGTGTCATCTTATTTCTTCATTTCGCAGCTTGTCCCTGATGCAAATCCCTAGCACCCTTCTTTCCACACCCGGCTGCTGCACTTTTAACACTGCTTCATCATTTCTTGTTAATGCCTAGGCCTCGCAACCATACAGAACTGTTGACATAAGCATGCCAGCATATGTTGTGGCTCTAACCGCAAATGATGATGTAAATGTTTGTTCTGTATTTATTCCACGCCTCTCGACGTCTTCCAACAAATTCTGAACAAATGAAGTGGTCTTCGACGATTTGCTGTCATACAAAGTAACTTCTTCTACGTGATAATCATTTATGGTCGTTGTAACCGATTGTACGAATTAGTTTCTCGTCATTTTAGTCTTCACCATCCTGTTAATCCGAAGATCAATTTGCTTGCACTTAAGCTGTTGTTCACAGTGCGTGACTAACTTCTTTTGTCTTCATTCCCAACAGCAGGATGTAGTCAGCAAACCGAAAGTTAATGAGCCGTCTGCTGTTGATTGTTAATCTTCTGTTTCATTTTATCTTGCGGAACACTGACTCAAGCCATGCGATAAACAACTTGTTTGATACGGTCTTTATTGTGCTTGACTTCATTGGAAACAGTTTAATCTAATCTTCAGCAGCTGAGTCTTCGTTCTGCGGCTTCAGTACAATTCTTAAAGAATTTCAGTGTGTTCTTTTTCATTTTCTTGTTGTTCGAACTCACTGAAGAATGCTTGAGACTTCAACAATGTAGAGTGCCTTTTCATAGGCCACGAAAATCGTATAGGCAAACACACTGCTCGTTACAGTTTTGGTGGAGCTTTTCAAGACTTCGAGGTGGTCTAGTGTAGCTTTGTTCTTCTGTAGACCAACAACATTGTTCACGTTTGAGGCAAAAAGATTGTTTTGGAAACGTTCTTAACCTTCCCCCTAATTGTTATGTGTTACTTTTTCTTCAAAGGCATTTCAAACGCTGGTAATGTATTGACATCAAGGTAGAGATCTACATGTTTTTGTACTTCTTACTTCGACCGTTTGCCACAGTCATAGTAGTCTTTTGTATCGTTCGAGATGTTTCGCTTTCAGTCGCTATGCCATAATACCTGCTTATAAATCCGATTCTTTCTGAATTGCTAGATTCACTGTATTTTTGCACTTTGTAATTCATGCTTCGATGTAATTTACGCGCAGTCGCCAACTCCATGCAACTTTAATGATATGAAATTTCTTCCCAACCAACCACGTCTTTGCTATCGATTATGGTTTCGCCGTCTGTACCACAACGGGGTAACCAGATCGTTTTGTCCACCGTGAGATCGAAAGGTTGTTGTGGAACCTGCTCGTAGATCAACAGTGATTACTCTCTCTTTGATTCCATACTAAACTGTTTGAACAGTAAAGGACACCAATATCCATCTAAATGTAATGAACGTTAATGAACTTGCATTTAAGTCAGTGCTTAAATCTGCTGCATATTTTCAGTCAAAAACAGGCATCCTACTTTTAAAATCCCTAGTTTTTCTGTAACTTTTGTTAAATCTGCTGTTTGCCTGTTTTCCGAGACTATGAGCGCAGAGTAGCTGCTTCGATATTACCGTACTAATCCCACCATTGACAAAATGAACGGTGAAAATGTCGTGATGGTCGGTACTGGCTGCATGAGAAAAGCAGGGCAAACGAAATCGCTGAAACGACAAAGCAGCTAAATGTCATTTACATCATAATCGGTTATAGTTGTAAAATTCCTAAAGACCCAAGATGGTGGTTGAAACATTCAGTTGGCGTACAGTCGCTATGCATAATCCGAACAACACAAATCCAAACAAATGTTGCATTCATTTGTTGTGTTTACATCTATCCAGTTTTCCTTCGACGTGGATGCCCCATTCCAGCCAATCAGTCTACCTATATATAGTGCATGTCTGTTTGTCGGTTATTTATGTATTCATCAACTAATATACCCGTGGACTGTTGGAATATGAGGGATTCGTACAGAAAGTGTTTTTTGAATCGGTATGCCCGTAGGCTATCTGAGGGTGTTTGTTTCGGTGCATTGGTATATGTGGAACGGATTTGTGTATGTGCTCTGTAAAGCTTCGTCGCCGGAATTTCGCACGTTAGGTCGCTCTGGGTGTATTCGGATGTGTGCTTCAGGTGTGTTACGCTTGAAATAAGGGTATTTGGGGTCTGTTTGAAGTGTGCTCCTAATGGCTATGTGAAATTGTAGGATAGGCCATTTGGTACCCTGTATCCGCGTGTCTTTCAGATATTTATGTTATTGATTCGCCACTGATGTATGTATATATGTGTCTGATATGTCAGTGTGTGTCGAGTGTATCCTGCTAATTTCAGACCGGTATACGATTAGTCCGTTTGTATAATATAGTTAAACCGACCTGATGGACGGTTCCATGCTTTTCACTTGTCTTGTAAGACTGTTTTATGTCTTCAGTCGATGTGTCATTTATGTCTGATGCAGCACTGTTGTTGACATAGTTGAATGAGCGAATAACGTTGATTTTGCGGATGAGCGCTGTTGTTCACACATGTTGCCTTCCATCTTTTCTTTAAGATGGTATGTTAATTAATCACAGCATGGTCCATAATGCTTTTTCTTGCATTCCACCTTTACAACTTTAAAGTCTTTCGTTGGCTTCCTTTCCTTGTCTCTCGCCGGAAACTGTGAAGGTACGCGTACACGCTACTTGGGTAACCCAGCGGTTCATTCATTATCTGCGTTATGATCGTCTAGTGATTGTGTAGCAGCGACTGTTAATATGACCTTTCAGAATGGCGGAAGCCCATTTCCCGATGAAGGTTCGCTATCGGCTGAAGGACGTGTTCCTTGATCTGCTGAATTTTGCTGCAGAGCATCTGGTGGTTAATGGTCGCTTGGTATACTGGCTTCCGTTCGATGCTTCCGAGTGAGCGCGCATATTTCAGCGTCTTTCTAATTGTACTTTCATTGCGTTTATTCGTTTCAGTTTCGACGAAATGTTTATCCCTCGGCATCCCTGTTTGGAAACCGTTGCCACATGTGAGCAGTTGCTGAGCAACTCGTACGGCAGATTGTTGGTGGCAATGGAGAAACGGCGACAGTCGGAGACATCAGAAAAGGCATATTTCATACGCGATTTTTATTCCAGTTTTCGTGATCGCGTTCTAAAATGCCGTGTTAAGTAAAGTTTTATCATTCAGGTCATTTGTCCTTGGCCTACGTTACACAAGACATGGTAACTACGGCTTAACAGTTTTGGCCATCCTTCCCTCAAGTAGTAGGCCAACTTGATCGCCTTCTTTGCTATTCCTCACTGATTAACCTCTGCCCTGCAGGTCAAGTTTGTACCTTTCGCTCCCTATTTATGTCCATTGTGGACTTTCTTTGTCTACTCGGGCTGATCGAATCGAGGAAGTAGAAAAAGCACATTCTTCTACGCCTTATCTGAGCACGGCGTGTCTTGTATTCACACATTCAAATTAATACATGTGCTTATTTTTGCACAGTAGACAAATACTGTTTAATGAGCAGTAGATTCTGCCCCATATCTAAGCGGAACATTTACCTCTCCTTTCAGGGAGCTGCTATGCCAAACTATTTATGAGGTTAAGTCGAACGTCTGTAATGTGTCACGTCTCTTTTCATCTTTCATCTACTACAGATTATCGAATTTACGCAGCAAATACTGCAGATATGTTCTTTACAGCATTATTGCGGTAATTTAAGAAATATAGTATTCATTAAAGATCGTACTGCAGCTTTTGTAACCACAGATCGAAAGAATTAACGGCGAGTTAGAGGTTAACGGTTGTTTTGCTAGTTTACATGGGTGCCATTCGAAAACTCTTTCTCCCCCTGTGCTTTGTAAGAGAAGGGTTCGCTGCATTCACATGTATAGAGCTTGATGTTTCAGTGAGGGCTACGAGTCGTCCGAGAGGCCTGTGGAGTTTAGAGGGTCCATCTTTTGCGGTTTTTCTCCATTTTATTCATCATGGCTTATGACACTTACAGAGTAGAATGCAGACAAATAAATATAAACTATGTACAGCAGCTAAAAGTGACAGTAACATCAACATCTTTTCGAGAACGGCCCGAGATAAACGTACAGAATATTTGTTGATGTTGCTCGTCTGTCATCTGTCATGATTAACAACCTCTATTTTTGTTACATATTCAGTATGATTACTAACACGTGAGAGCAACATATGATTGCGTATGAAATGACAAGTTTCTCTAGTATGAAGGAATATCTTGCGAATTGATTTGGAACTGTTCTACCAAAGGAACTGTTAATCTTTGACTCAGAGTTTGAGGATGGATTGGAAAAGTCAGCATATAAAGTGGAAGATCTATTCAACCTGTCAGGCTGCAAAAACGCCGATGTGTATTTCTAGTTGAAATAATGGGGAAGTTATGAAGGACGTAAACTGGATTTCATGATTTTCAGTCATGCAGATATTGGAGATCGAGGCCGAAACTGTACAAGTGTCGAAGACTCTCCTTGCAACGTTGTTGTGTCATTCGTTGCATTTTGAGTGCATGAGCGTTTCCCAGTCGGAATATATGTTCGTTTTTTTCTGTCTTCACTAGAGACTCATATAATTTGCTTCTGGCTGTCTGCGGGATCTTCGCTTTGTACGAGTTTATGCTCAGTGCTTATTCTTAGGTGACTGTTGGAAGAACCTGTTTCGTCCATGGAGTCCGCTCATTGATTGCCAGTTAATCTTACTGACATCTCTATTTTCACCGAGTTTTCGAAGGTGCTGTCCATGAAGCTGTTTATTTTTCCCACCATTGTATCTGGAGTTTTTCACATTTTCTTGATGATCTCCTTAATTCCCAAGTGTTTTCTGTTTTGAACGTTAAAAGGGCCTTTATTCTACACATATCGGAATTACTCACACGAACCAGGCGTCGATAGGGCATGCCAGCTCCGTCAACCAAAATCAAAGTTTCTGTTCTAGTTTCCAGAGACCGTTTCCTTTACAACGTCAGCGTCTTATTGTTCATTGTCCGTTCCAGCGACTTTGATACTATAAACCATGTTCTTCCTACTTTACGCCGGACATACAGAGCAATCTCTTCGTATCTACTCTCAAATATACCATCCCATACATGTTAAAATTTTTCGTATCCAGTTTTATTCTTTCCGCCGGCGTTCACTCGACAGTGCCTACAGTGTAGGTTAGCGCTGGTACAGCGTACTGGTTAATGGCGAAAATTTTGTTCTTCCGGTATAACTTCCTCCTCAGAATTTGGTGGGTTCTTTCAGCATATTCCGATTTGATTGATTCTTTCATTTACTCGTGTGACATTGTCACGTTTTAGGATGCCGAGCTATCTGAATGACTGACCTTCTTTCACGCTGTTTATTTATCAGTTGGCAGCTTCACTCCGTTGATTTTCCATATTATATCTTGCTTTCGATTATAGCGCGTCTATCCAAATCAAATTCCATCTTGATATCTTCCTAAAAGATTCATTCTCTCTGGATCAGACTATTCAGCTCTTTCGTCGATCTCGCATACCGATGAAGTCAGGTTTATTACTATGGTAGGCAGAAAAACTACCGACCTTTCTGCAGTTTTGCAGAAGGTGAAGCACAAAATAATGAGATGCGATAAACAAAAGCGAAATCTTACAGTAAGAACATTCATGACAAGTTCGACTCGACTAGGCTGCTGAAAATCTGGATCCGTAACGGTTCGGATCAGGTAAAGCAAAGCAGCGCTTACAAATTTCAGTTATGTCATAAATAGAGTTGAACTCGTTAAGTGTCGCCTTCACATTTGATTTACAGCTGACTAGAACATCACGCAAGTTATGGTTCAGATCGTTGAGAATTTTCTTAGAGAAGGCCACTGTGGCGTCACAAGCGTCATTACCGCCGCGATCCGTTGATCCGATAGACTTGCTGCTTTGGCAGAACCTCACCCAGCGACGTAGAATACCGTATTCGTTCACCAACAATGCTCCAAAGACCACAGGTACCGCATATGTTGCTACAATGCTTCAGACGAGTGCCAGAACTGTCATCAAACAGGCACACGTGATTGCCGCCATCTTTGCGCGTAGTAGAATACCTTCTGCAATTTTGATGCGGCATGATGAACATGATCTGACCAGGAAAAGGGAACACTTAGATGTATTCCAACGTTGAGGAATAACTTCTTCCAGATGTAACCATCAGCCGTGCAGGGGCGCCGATATCACGTCTGCTACATCTTCAGGTCACTCATGTGCAGTAGATGCGATAGTACGCCGCTGTACTGAACTTATATCCTTTTTTGGCGCTACTCAGCAAGTGACTGAACGGATTCAGTGCCAGATAAGTTAGAAGCGGTGAGATTGAATCTTCCTGGAAAATTCTTCGCTTGATCTTCACCAACCGCAGGGAGCCGTTGTTACATATCATTACTGTTCGCCGCTGTTTCATCGCTCCCTCAAAGCAGCTTATTAGGCGCTGTTGATGTTCTAATGTTTCAGACATTTCAGTCATTCATTCGTTGATCAAAAACGATGATGGCACTCAGACTTAAGTTTCGCTCACTTTTTGTCATGACGTTCGTCTAGACATGTCGGCGTTTACCAGAACTGATCTTGCGTGGAACTTAAACAGCTCTAGAGTTGCTAGATGGAGATGTTTCGATGATACGCTTTTCAAACAACTATGAAGAGTTCTGCTCTTGCAGCACACGGAATGAGGCCAGAAAAACGTGATTAAGCAAAGCTGACATTGACGATATGCAGTGTAGTTCCACCACATCCACCCAGCGGATTGAACCGGTAGGTGAATATCTGTTTTTCATAGTGCTATTGCTTAATTCAAGTCTTCTAAGATTCACTGATTTGTTCGTGCGTTGTTGTTCATACTGCAACTAAACAATGTATAAAAGCGGTTTATTTGTACACAGTGCAGCTATTTCTTTGCTTTGTATATAAATAAGTCGTTTTTTTACATTTTTCAGTTTATAATTCAAGTCTCTGATTTCATAATTGTGAAGCAGAAAATTTTTGTTGCAGTTCGTAATCTGTCTTAATTAATAGTTGGTCAATAGTTAATTCTAATTTAATAGTTACCAATCAACAGTTGCATAACTTTGTTGAAGTCGCAATTGGCTTCGAATTGGTTATTCTTCGCTAGCCATGTAAAATTGTGATTAGGTTTAACATGACGCTCGTACAGTGTTTATCGTTCACTTCTCATACATGGCGTTATTCTAAAATCATCGAACTCACATTTCTTGCGATATTTCAGTGCGTACGTTTATTTGATGGTGAACTGGTTTTGATGCATAACATTCTTCCGTCTTCGTGAAGTTTATCAGAAAAGCGTAGCCGAGAAAACGTCAGGAGAATATTGTCATTGTAGAAAGGATGAAATAGTGTTCGGTCAGATCGTCATTTATTTGGGTCAACGTTTGAGCATCAAACTATCGCGATTTATAATGTCTGATTTATTGAAATGTCTCCTTAGACTGAAACCAGCTGGTGATCGCTGCTGTGGAAGTGGTAATATTCCTGATCACCAACAGGTCTGAACATACAGACGCGTTGATAATTTGTATGGCCTTCTAACACATCCCTCCCAAAAAATCCCAATTCAGGCACCTCGTCGTGGTGTGGAAGTGACAACTGTCAGATCGCCGAAGCACGGCGGGACACCTGCAATGGCAGCTCCTAGCAAGCCAAGATGACGCAGCACTGCATCTCTAGCCGGCTAAGCATGGGCGATACCACTGACAACCTGGACCAGCGAGTGGTGAATTAACAGGTCCAGCAGTCATGAACAGAAGAAGAAAAGAATATGGGACTCAACGCGACCTGGAGGGATGGCAATACGGTTCTTTTGAGCAAAGAGAAAGACAGAAGAACATGGTGGTCTCTACGAATCCTTTCCTGCCTCTTTAGTTCATCGCGAGTCGGTGTACTCCTACGGCTGGATTCAAACAATTCTCTCAAAATCGTTCAGGTCCATGCCCCCACTACGGCCAGCGATGACGATGAGGTTGAAAGATTTTATGCGGAACTCGAATAAACTCTCACCATCAAGTCTACCTATACGGTAGTGATGGATGACTTCAACGCAAAATTTAGTCGAGGAAGGAAAGCCGCAGAGAAGCACATTCGCAGGTTTGGCATAGGAGAACGAAACAACAGGGGTGATAGAATGGCAGAGGCCAACAAAATCTTCGTCGGTAACACCTGGTTCCGGAAGAAAGTGGGACTGAGATGGAAATGGATTACACCAACGCTGTCTGTTGCGAAAAGACATATGGACTATATTTTGGTCGATACACAGCGGGTTTTGAAAGATGTCTCCGTAGTATAGTACTCCAGGAAACGATCACCACATGTTGCGGGCAAGAATGCACGAAATTCCGGTTGTCGAACGAGAGACACTGTATGCGTCGTATCAGCGTAAAAGGCCCACGGAGATCGACGAAGCACAGATGGAGGGCAAGTCGGAACTACCGACCGGACTATGACGGCGAGCATTGAACAAAATTACAAAAATTTCGCTGAGAAGCTCCTTCGGTGCTCAAAAGGAGCCGAGCAGGCTCAGTCTCGACGACTCGATTCGTGGGTGTCAGAGATTTGCTAGAGAAACGAAGAACCATGAAGCGGGATAAAATCAGGAATGTACAATCTTCTTTGCAGGTTAATTGGTAAGAAGCTAAAGAAGGCTCTCGAAGACTACAGTCGTCGAAGGCGAATAACGGCGGTTCAGAAAAAAGCAAGGCCTAAAGAAATGCGGAAGGGAAACGCTGTTCTACCATCAAACTGCAGCGGCGCTGAAAAATGAGGATGGGCGTCGAATCACGGACCGAACAGTTATGGAAGAATTATGTAGAAAATTCTACACTAAACTGTTTGCGTCATGTGTCAACGTACCAGCACCAGAAATTCGAACCACCAAGAAATAAATTCTCCCGGTGCTGATCAGTGAAATAAAAATCGCAATCTTACAGACGAAAAATTTAAAAGCTCCCGGTAACGACGGTATTAGCACTGAGCTCACGAAAGCCGATGGGCACGTGCTCTGGAAGGCATTCGCCGTCAGATTCAGTCGCTGCTTGACTGAGAAGACCGTCCCTAGCAGCCGGAAATAATTGA
>UZAM01000027.1:0-13876 GCA_900618415.1 Soboliphyme baturini
AATCCTGAACCGGAGTGTGTGGGAGCTATTCTACTCAGGCGTTGAATGACGACACCCGGTGGGAAGCTGTTGTTGTTCTGTTAGAACCCAGCTTGGCTGATAGAATCATTGAATGGAAGCCTGTCGGTGAAAGAGTGGCAATCCTCCGACTGCAGCTACAACAGGCTCAAACGTTGGCCTTGTTACAGGTCTATGCTTCCAGTTCGGAAGGAGAATATGAGTCCTTCCTTGAGAAAGTAAACTTGCACTGTGCGAAGTGTCGACTACGGAGTCTATCATTCTAACGGGAGATTTTAATAGGCATGTTGGAGTAGACGCTGAAAAGTGGCAAAGCGTTATTGGAAAGACAGGCCCTAGCGACCTCAGCAATAACGGCATGAACTTGCCGCGGTTTTGTGTAAACAACGGACTGTCTTTTATGAACAATTCTTCGAGCATCGAAGCGTGCACTGGTATATCTGATGTGGGGAAGCTTGTGCACAGAAATCGATTATCTCTGACCTACGAAGCCATGTAACGGATGTTCGCGTTAAGAGAGGCGCAGAACTTCAACCAGTCGTCATATTGTTGTTGTCACGCTACGCTGTGAGAGATGTAGTACAGTGTGAAGACCTCGTATCGCAGAAGCAACCAGAGAATGGGAATGGGAAACGTTTTTTCGGCGAATGGATGAGCGAAACGTAAATAACATCACACGACGGTTTGAACAGAACTCCGATGATGACCGCTGATGTGGAAACGGAGTGGGAGCTCTTTAAGAGCGACGTACACGGGGTTTCCACCGAATGCTACAGATTTAAACGGGTTGGCCTGCTGCCTAGAGGTCAGAAAAGAACTTCCCTGTGAATACAATAGGTACAGCTGGTAGTTCAAGAGAAGAAGGCTACATTCAAGAAATACCTTTAATACAAAGAGCCTTCAACGCGCATGCGACATGTCGAAGCGCGCTTGGCTTCAACGAATGCAGTGGCAAACCCCAAAGCTCATTTCTGGGAGAAGTCCGGTGAGGTGTGTTGGAGTCAAATTTCCATTCGGCAAACAAAGTATTCTGGTAGACCATCAGCCGACTCCGAGGTTGAAAGAAGGGCAGTCTAAGAGTCTTGAAGGACAGGTTTGGATATCTTTTTACCGAGGATGAGGGCGTTCTTCGGCGATGGAGATAATTTTTGAGGAACTCCTTAACCCCTAGCAACCGCAGGAAAACTCGCCTATAGAGCAACGGGGAACGGATATTACTCGTTTTGTAGATGAAATTACACAAATTGTGGAAAGCTTAAAAAGTGGAAATGCTGCCGAAATTGATGAAATCCGCCCTGGAATGCTCAAAGCATCAGGCGATCAAGGCATATGTCGCCTTATACGTGTCTGTCAAGCTGCAATGGCTACGAGGAAGGCACCAGCAGATTAAAAAACGGGATTTGTAGTAACCCTTTTCAACAAGATGGTCTATAGGGAGTGCTCCAGTTATCGGGGCATTGCAATTTTGAGCCTCCAGGATAAAGTCTATGCAAAGGTGCTAGAAGGCAGGTGCCGCGGAATAACTGACTCCAAGATACCAAAAGAGCGGTGTCGCTTCCGACCCGGTCGAAGCACTGCTGACCATATATTTGCCCTGTATCAAATTGTTGAAAAATCATGGGAGTTGGCCCGTCCGGTGTACAAGTGTTTTATGGACCTAGAGAAAACCTATGACCGGATCCAGCACAACAGCGTGTGGGCATGCCTGCGAACATATGAAACCGAAGGCCAGTTGCTATATCGATCACTATATGCTGATAGCAGGTGCAGCGTCAGAATAAATGACTTGAAGTCGAGACCTTTCAGCGTTGGCACTGCTTTACCCCAAAGTTGCACGCTGTTTTCTCTCCTGTTTGTGTTAAACATGTTTAGAATGATTAGGCGCAACCAGGACGATGAGTGTATTAATGTAGGAGATGTCGAGACGACAAGGTGGCTGTTTACAGCGACCTTGTTTTATTGGTATCTTCTGAAACTGATCTACAGCACTCTCTCGAAATGTTCGCCGCCACGTATGACGTGGCTGACATGCATGTGAATGTATCTGAAATGTAAAGTCTAGTATTTTGTTGTTCTTCTGCCCGTTGCTCTCTTGATATTAACAATAAAGTAGTGGAACAGGTTGAGAGATTCTAGTATCTCCGGGTCGTGCTTACCGATGATAAAAAATTTCAGGAACTGATCGACCGGTGATTGTTGGAATGGCCAGTGACGTTCTACGTGAATTAGCTCGTGCCGTTGTGTATAAAGCAGAGCTAAGTCTGAAGATTAAGTTCTCGATATTCAAGTCGATCTTTATTCACATGCTTACACACGGTTATGAGTCGTGGACCATAACTTAGAAGCTTCGATCCCGGGTATGAGCGGTTGAAATTGGCATTTTCAGGCGAGTCGCTGGCGTTAAGCGTCTCGTCTTTGTCCGGAGTAGTGTTTCGTAGTGTTTCCTCTTTAAACATAGGTCTTCCTCTCTGTTGTCCGTCCGTGTCGTTTGTTGGTCTCCAGTGTTTTTGTTCCGCCATGAGCTGAAAAACGTTCGCTCCGCCAACCTGTCGAACAGTACCCACCTCATTTCTGCCATTGTAAAGTTTTCCGTCGGCCGTCGGCCTTGACATCTTCTTCTCCATGGCTTATAGGGGCAAGTTTTATGATTTCGGTGATCATGAAAAAGTGTGATGTCATTCGCTGTTTAACCGCAAAACCGAATGGACAACTAGAAGGTTGTGACGGCGAAGGATATAACCATTGCTTACATTTCCCCGCTCTTTTTTTCTCATTACAGGTAGAAGCCACCGTTCATGTGTGTTATTCCAAGAATCATCTTTATTTTTGATGTGGTAACGGTCATTCTTTCATATTAACATCGCTGATGTGACCCAGTCATTTGTCTGTCTGAATATCAGATGGATTATCAGAAGCATTGTAGGCCTCTCAGTTAACTGCAGTTGGCGGCGAAAGTCGCTACAGATGATTTAGCCGTGGTTCTTAACTTGTCTGACCACCTCTGTTCTGTCACTTCTTAGCATTATGTGCGAACCTGAAGTGTCAGTGGGTTAGTGATAACTTCAGATATTCGCAGACAAACCAATTTTTGCTCTCACTTAGCACACCTAGGCAGTCAGGTGGCGATGCCCACTTTTATGTTACTCATCAATGCAGTATTATCTTCGTATTTCAGGCCAGCAAGATATCTGGTTGGATATGTAGAACTGCACCCCCTTTTTTAAACAAAGTTTTTTGTCGTTTTTTCAGATCAACAAGCAGTCGTTCAGAGAAAAAAATCTTTGTTATAACCGTTACTATTTGCAGCACAGTGATCTAGTAAGCATCCATTCGTTTGCCGTACAATTTCATTTATTTCTGATACAGTATTTAGTACATTGTGATAATTTGGCATGAAAGGGTTGAGAATTATTCTTGTGGCTTAGAGGCCAAGATTTACGGCGGTGACACGAGCACAGTTGTTTGAAATCAAATTGTCATCGCACGTTAAACGTTTTCATAGGAGATTAGACACGTTCTGTAATTGTTATGTTATCGATCGCTCAGCTACTGATTGCTTCATATCTATTATGGGCTATTAGTGACGATGAAACGTCGAATTACGCGGAAAGATAGATTTTAGGTCGCGACTGTCGTCCGACCAGTTGCCTTCTCCCTTGCTCGCTCGCTCGCTACGTTCTTTATTGCGTGTGCTGAACTCGAACTCTGAATTGAGTGTGACTGAGTGACAACGACGGCGATGAACTGCCGCTATTTTATCGACTCGACTTCTTTATTCGGCATTACTTTAGTGATGACAGACATCACTTGGTCTTCTCCGTCGTTGTAGGTCAGAGATGCTGAGTACACAATTCGGCATCGAAAGATCGCCGGTTGGACTGCCGACCGTAAGACTCGCATTTTGCCTTTCGAAGAAGATAAATGAATTTCACCATGCGTTGTAATAGCAAATGAAAGACCCGTAATGGATCAACAGTGTCTTGTACTTTTTTCAGCAGCAACTTCAGGTGGCTTTTCCAATGGTTCGAGTGCCGGTTATCTGCCAATAGGGAAAGGACTGCGGATTGAGGCTGAAGGTATAACAGTGCCATATGTTCAACATGCTCTAGCCGTTAGATCCCTGATTCTGTTCCTTGGTGCCTTCTATATGGTTTAGTGAAAACATCACTCTTGCGAGGTCTCTATTAGAATCATGGCTGTATGCTCCATTCGAACAAAAGTGCCGTAGTCGGACAATCGAATGACGTTCGCACCGTGAACTAGAGAACTTGACTATATTTAACGTTCGAATCTTTGTGAATATTCTGGAACCATTCGAGTACGGATGAACCGATAAAGCCATTGTACTCCGGCTAGACCACTACGTTAAATTATGCTAAATGAACACAGTTTTGCAGTTAATTCTACTGTTAATTCTGTACCAATGATGCGCCGTATTGACGATGACAGCAAGTAGGGCATGAATCGGTCAAACGAGCACTGCCATGCAAGAATTAAACCTATCTCTGGTGAGAGTAAAGAACTTATGAGCCATGCAAAGCTATCTGTCCAACTTCTGTCTATGTATCTACCACATCTATTATCAGAGCGCTCAATGCTGACTGAAGGAATGCCGTTCAGCATGCGGCAAAATGAGGTTCTATTAAAAAGATTTCCGAATCTGGCGAGGCTCATCAAACTTTGGAACACTGCGATTCACGATTCTCTTCCAAGCGAACCGCTCTTTCTGCAGAATGGGGATCAAAATTGTAATGGTTCGTGCATGTGATTCGGATGCTAGTGGATAGATTCGCAGTGCGGACTCCCTTAGCAGAGTTATGCGGACGCTGACTAAGAAGAATAAGGGCAGAATGGAGGCCAAATGGCTAAAATGTATGGAATAGCTGACATTGACGTGCGTTGAAATTCAGTTAGTCCAGCTTGCATGCCGCCGATTGGTGGTTGACGAAAGATCCGAGACATTGGAGACGCAGCCTGTGGCTACCGCGACCCGCAAGGATTGCGAGGAGATAAAATAAATGAATACAATTTTGCCACCTCACTTCATAGTCGAATTCATATTACATCGAAAAGAACATGATTCATTAAAGGAGTTGTTAGAATTGTTTTGATATGTCGAAGTAAAACGCCTTCCATGATAGAAAGAAATGCTTGAGGCACTTTCCGTTGCTTCCGCAAAGGAAATACGCCTAGGCAACTACAGGCCCATTTGAACGGTACCTTTGAATGTTTCATGTTGGCCTCTAGGGCAGTGGCTTCCTCCAGTGGGTTCACATAGAAGAATGTGGCGGGCTATGTTATGACCTGGCTCATGGTTCAATCAAATCACGTCATGATCGAATCCGCATCACGGAACTTAAGTCTCGCAACGTTACCGCTGAAGTAGAATGTCTGTGCCAATGAACGAGCCATTTCGCGAGCAGAAATGACTCTTTTCGCGGAATTATAGGTGTGATCGACGTTACTACGGTTAAATGTATATTTTCCTTTATTCTTGTTTCCATCGCCATTGTCTCCCTCACCTCGTTACCATCAAGATTCTTGTCGCTCTAGCAACTGTTTATGTTTTCTGCGCCTTGCTCGTCATTCCTTTTTCAACGAAGGACTGACGGGATCGGCACCCTGTTTGTACCCGTTAATGCCAAATGGAGCGCAAATTGGATTTCTCTGCTGGCGGTCATGAATTGTCCTCCATTTGTAAGTTTACCTTGCGGCTAGGCAGTTTCAACCGAATCGCATCCAATTCCTCGATAATGAATTCAGCGTCGTGTATACAACAGGTCTTAAGTGCGTGCAGATGCCAGTCCATCTGCCCGTGTCGCTCGATCGATAGATGCTGCAACTGCTTCCTCCTCTTTTTCATCCTCGTCCTCCTGTCCTTCATCCAAGTGCATCGTCCTGTCGTCGGTGTAGTCATTGTTTTTAAACGGTGTTCGAGTTTAACCGCTGTCAGTCGATGTCGAATCTAATTCGTCGCCCTGTACATGCGATTAGACGAAATTGGCCACAACCGATTGGCGGTCGTTGTCGTCTAACAGCTGCTGTTTTGCCGTGTAACGTTAATAAAAAAAGACCTGGATCGAAATGCCAAAGCTTGTTGTCAGCACCGCACCTCACAAACAAATTTAGCCCTTGCTGCGGGTATGAGGTACGCGGCGAATAAGGGTCTTGTCGATTGAGTGACTTCAGGGAAGAGTGCTAAAATGACGCAGGCAGGCCTAATGTCCAATGAGCAAGCAAGCAAACAAACAACATGTTTCGTTTCGGCACTCGTACCGCGACCTTTCTCTCTGAAAATACAACGACACACAAAACGGTGGTTACACAACGGTTTGCATATGCAGGATACAGATGAACGACGCGGCACACCATGTGTTAAATATGAGCAGTGTGAACGATCCGGTGATAAACAGACAGATGAGGATAAGCATGGCGATCGAGTTGCCGGACAACGTGGCGCTGAACTGGCTGCCGCTACCGCCTACGCCGAAGCTCGTCCTCTTGCTGCGGTCGGCCGACGCGGCGGTGACCGCTACGGCGACGTTCGGCTCCTCCTGACGTAGGCCGTTCCTCACCAACTCGTCGTCGCCGTTGCAGAACTGAGTGTTGCATATGCACTGGATTGCCTCGATGCCGGTGATGTCGGCGCGCACGCAGCGCGGTCGGTCGATGATCTGCGTGCAGCCCTTGCGCACTGACTTCTTGCCTAAACGAGCTTTCTGAGAACCGTCGCCTAGCCGCCGGTAACGGTTTGGCTCAAGCAGCCGTCCATCGTCCGGCAGTGTTGACTTTATTGTCACTTAGCATTTGTTTTGCGCCGTCTGTTGGGCGTCATCGCGCTCCAAGGGAAGACACCCTCAAACGAACAGCCGCCATGTCCGACGCCGACCAAAGGTCGATGCTTGGCACGAATTTAGATATTGATGTACTTACGGTTTGCGGTAACGGCCTCGATCATGATGCATGCTAGTCCGGTACATTCGCCGACGTTGCAGCTGCCTGACTGATTATTGCACTGGTAGCATTGTATGGCGTAACCTGAAACGACGCACGACAAGCAGGAGTGAGCGGCTCAAAGTTTAGTTTTGCACACAGATGCGCACGCTTTCAACAAATCGTCTTTTTCTGCAGTGAAATAATGCTTGAAGGCTTCTTTTAAACATTTCCCTCGATTCAAGATGTCTCTTATGTTTTCCAATACTTTTTCTCAACTTAGGATTAGGTATTTAAATCAAGTTACCAGAGGTTGATCAAGATAAACATATAATTAGTTTACGGCAAAACGTCTCTCTCCTGCGAAATGTATTATGGCGAACAGCAGCACTAGCAGCTTACTGTTGTGACTACGGCAATAAGTAAGCGCTTCGTAGGTAGGGAATATTTTCCCCTTCGTCGGTTGCCGTAGACTAAGCAACGTTCACATGGTTTGATTCCACAATGTCGAGTTTGTCGGAAACGAGGCAGAGGCCTTCTTTAAATTATTTTCGGCACCGCACGGACTGGGAAATCTTGTCCTTTTGACTCCACTACAAATCCAGATCGGAAAATCGCTAAAGAAAGTCGATGAGAAGCATAAGGAGACGTCTGGATCCGATTATCCGCATACGGCCACTTTCTTTAAAATGGAAAGGCAGGAAAATTTGTTACCGACCGTTGGAATGTCGGTTTTCCTGTTTTCCTTACAATTTTTTGATGGGACCATTTCTGGTGCCCTTTTCTTCATGAAGTTTTGGTATGGTGGGGCGATGATCTCCATTTCCATACCATCAGCTTTGTAGTCATATGGTGAGCGTAGTGGGAAGTCTAATGTTTCTTTAATGTTTTCATCCTACTGAGTGGTACTCATCAGCGTCTAAAGAAAGACAGGCTAGCTACCCGACTGGGACTATACCTCGTGACCACTCAGGTTTGAGTCCGATGCTCTACCGACTGAGCAGTCTCACCACTGTACCGTATTTTGCATTAAGCATTAATAAACCGTTTTGCAGTTTTTAGTTTCATGTATCCCCTTCATTCACTGATTCATTCATTCTTTTTCAGTTACTGTTATTTCTTCGGGGTCACAAGAGCAGTCCTTCAGAATGCATTTTCAATGGTCTCGGTTTTCCGCCCAACCGACAAGCTCAAGGAAGGCGTGGTAATCCAGATCTTCTCTATAATCGAGCTATCTCCGGCATGCCTCTAAACCGTCGCCATGTGGCTTTGCTAAAAGATTTCGCTGCGAATCTGTTAGCTTATTTCGTACCGAAATCATCGTGCTTGTGATCTCTCGACTAAAAGAAGGAGCGGCTTTATAAGGAAGGAATATAAAGAAACTTGTGAGCGAAGGATACTACTTGCAGTCTGTAGTATCTCAGAAATTTTTTCTACCCTCTTAATGCCAGCAGTTCGTCTGTTTAAGAAACGTAATTTCTGCCTCTTCTATCGGAGATGGCAGCATTTGCGCTCTTTAGGTCAGTAGTCAGAGTGAGTAGACATGAAGACTTATAGGTTGACGTTGTTTAGCTCTTTCGTAATCACCATGTTTAGCGTATATAGTGAGTATTCTGCAATAACGCAAATCCAGTACAGCAAAGTTCAAAAATCTGCTCCTTTAGTTTTACTTAGTTTTATACGTGTACGTATGAACCCAGTTATTGTGGAGTTTGTAGCAGAAAAGACTGGTGTACAAAGCAAAAGAACAGCTATTACGGTGGGGGGGGGAGAGACTGACGTCGTTTCAGATAAGAGATAAACAGAAACAAAGTAACATTGGTATGTTTCACAAAAAAAACCGAATTAGCGAATTCATTGGTAACTGCTTAACGCCATATCAGTCACTGAGAATCTGGGCTAACGCAGGGAAGAAGAGCAATGGTAAAGTTCTGTGCAGGAGTATACACGGTCATTCTGTACCGCTGTAGAATGAAACACATTATGATCATGAATAAAGAACGGATACAGAGCGCACGCATCATTTGCGAACGTGTAACAGTTTCCATGCAAACATTTTCAGATACCGACTGATTAAGCGTATAGGAAGATTAGTTTCTACAGGAATTGACAGCTAACTCAGTGCTTAAGCTTTTGAGATAATCTTAAAGACAGAAAGTCGCAAAATGGGGCCTTGTCAGATGACTCCAGAAAAACGTGTAAAGGGATTAAAAGAGTGACAAGACAACTACTTTTATTGAATGTTGGGAACATGCATTTCAAGGCCGTTTTTCGTAAAGATGGTTAGACAACTTACCCCATCATGCATTTTCCACAGCAGATTTGTTGTTGTGAGGCTAAATGTGAGCTGTGAAGTGGAAATGTAGCCGCAATGAACAAGAACAATTAGAAAGCCAGAAAATTCAAATGCGTACACCTACGAGTTTCTCCCTAAAGAAAGTTCACTATTGATAGAAAGCATAATGCGCTATTTGCTCGCTAACCATCTAAAATGTTGATAGTGACGGTGAAAGACCGCAGATCAGTTGCGTTCTGATCGCATTGATTTGTATCCTATCTGCTGCTAAGTTTTAGGGGCACAGTGGCAAATGGGTCGGTTTTGAACACCGGAGGTGCAGCCAGCAGTGAGTTGGAGTCCCAGTAAGGCAAATTTTGTCTTAATCGCTAACTGCATTAAGCAAAGAATTCACCCCACGGCCTATAAACGAGTAGCAACTGGCTGACTTGCGAACTGCGGGGCAGCGTGGTGTTCTGGCGTGGTCATGCCGTAGTAGGCGAGGGCTACGGCCGTCCTGCGTGATGCGATCGTATCATAAGGCCGCATTTCGTCCTGACCCTCCTGATAGCTGCTTATTCAGTGTCATAATCAGTAAAAGATGTAATTCCTGTTGTTGTTGTGATAAATTAGTCAATGATTAGGCTTAGACAACGTCACTGTGAAGGGGACAAAGTTTGCCGTCACAACCGAACGGTTACTTTCAGATATGGTTTTTCGCATTCTGTACTCTCTCCTCAGTTATTGAAATTGCTGTGCACTGTGTGATGTAGAGAAGCTTTATTTTGAAGCACTCGATTGATCTAACATTATTCATCGATGTGTTTCACTGTAATCAGCTTCTTTGAATGTGAATGATATCGTGCTACGGAATAACTTTGTAAATACTCCGTTTAGACTCACTGTAAACTTGCGTAGCGCGTATGTGGGATTGGAACGTTTAGTTACCCGCCAAGAGAACGCACCAGTCGAAACTGGTAACCAGTGGATAGTGTATAATCGTATGGCAATAAAGGAGGTGGATTATTTCAGATTTCTTGAAACAGTCGTGGCTAACGACGGCAACATTTTCTTTTTAGTACACTACGGACGTTGCAACTGGGGGCATCTTTCGTGACACTGGTGTCACGGCACGCATTGATTTTGATTCTTCCTTTGGAAGAACTTCATAAACATACTTTTCCCGCCACCTGAAAGGAATAACGTGTAGGCTTTAAAAATGGACGGATAAATGTTTCATTTAGGTTGCTAATCTTCATAGCTCCCAGTAAAAAAGCGTAATGATCTGCAGTTCAGCTATGAAAATTTTCAGTCGGGTATTCTTGTCAAAGATAGTCTTTCCCTCAACGAGTAAAGAGATCTGCCCTCTTTTGGTAACTTTAGTATTGATAGCTATCTTTTCGTAGTTGGCGACAAGCCGTAACAGTTACATTAGCGGCGTGGAACTCACATGATATTTAGCTACAGCGTGCATGTTATTCCGTTATGCGAACTTCCGTTGTGAACAGCAATGGACAGGCACTGCGGAATGGTTCCACCGTAGAGAATTTCAACCATCTGAAATATCTTGCAATTATTTTGGCGTTGATCCTGACGATACCCATGCACTTGACTGACATCATCGAACTTTTTGGTAGTATGAAGTGTATGAAGACCAAACAATAACGGTGAACAGATTACACACAAATTACAGTTGAACAAATCGCAAACAAAGCCTATCACAAGGATCAGCTTGCGGGTGTATTTGACATCGTGCAGGACATGAATCATGATAACAAATCATGACAGGATACGCGGGGATGTCATAACCCTCTGCGCTGTCAAGTTAGTCAAATGATATTGTTGCAGACTAGCCGACCGTGAGGCTGGCCGGAAAAGACACTGATATCCATCTAAATAAATTGTCTGTAACGGAGTTGGGCCGCACCTGTCGACAATTATCAAGCCAAATCGGTACCAACTTTTGATCGTAGCAGGCACTGCGCAAGACAGAAATCAGCGGCGAAGGAAAACAAGAGTTGTAAGGATTTCGCCAATATTACAGACATTCAGTAATCGAATCAAAGCGCCTTCTTGCCGCTCATGGGTTGTCTTCCGTTGCAGTGTCTGGCGTTGCTTCTTTTATGATTCTCCCCATTGCAGAAAAGGGACTTGTTGATTTAGGCATGCTTTTCTGTTGTTATCGGCTCGCGTCAAGGAAAACAAGGCAGTCTGTCCTTTGAATTGCGTCTAAAATTCGTGTACACAAAACCAGATGCTATCTCTAGTGATAAATAAAGCCTTTGAACTCTGCCTTCTTTAGTTTCAAGACTGCCACCGTATTGATGGCCAGAGCTTTTAGTTGTCACGAGTGTGACTTACGTCCTTGCCCATGACACCATCATGCTTTTCTTCAGCTCATTTTATTCAGTATTTTAACCTACATAATGCCTTAACGAGGATCGCTTGACGAGTTGTCAGATTCAGAAAACAGCACTCATAATAATCATGAAATTCTGGCCAAAGCAAGGACGCACCGTGCGAACTTCTCCTATAGCTGATCGTCGTCTCAACGAGACACGGAACAAACGTTGTGGAACGGTCTTCGGTTAATCGAGCGTTATTTAATAACAGCAATACTGAGATTACCTTAAAAGCAAATGTCTGGCTGGCACTGAAGTCTCTTGATATCAGAAAATGACTGTCAAGAAGTAAACCAGCCTCGGCGCAACTCACATGGACATGGTAACGGATTGGTTGCGTGGTCTTAGATGATGGAAGATGAGAATCGTCCTTGTTAGGCAACGTGTCTTGAAGGTACACTGATCGACTAGATCGTAACACGCTTCGCTGCGATTTTCTCATTTTCTTTTTTGACCTGTGCTGCTCACTGTCGTTGAATCGTAGTCCAGCGGTGACAGGTTTTGCGAACAGAGCAGAAATGCGCAATTGATACTTGTTTGTGTTTAGCCCGCAAAACGATAGATCGGTCCCTCCCGTCATCAGAACGGGATGTAAGCTTTTGGCGTTTCTTATGGCGCTTTTGCGCGTTCGCAACTTCAGTAATGGTCACAACGACAATTTCAGTGTAGAAATGAACCTGTAGGACGATTTCATTCATTATCATCATTTACTACGGTATTTGCTTTAAAAAAAGAAAATTAAAATTCTGGGATAGTGGGCTTTCGTGCATTTCGATGGTGAGTGCTATTTGTGGTATACTTCTTTTTATGAAGCTTATGGTGCGACTCCGAACAGCTTTTATGTGACTTTTTCTAAAGACGACATATGGCAGGCACAAATGGTTTCCTGTTGTCTTCCATCACATAATGCGGATAACCTGAACTGCATTCGAACCGACGAACTTTCGACTAAGAGCTCTCCGCTCAGTCGACTTGGCTTCCATTATCATATATTACTCTCAAAAGAAGACGTTGCAAATTTCGTTCGCTATAGCCATCTTCCCATCCACCACATTGGGAACTAGTTATTAATAACGTATGCTGGAGCGACAGACTGTCCAGTCTGTTCTCCTCTGACTTCTGCTATAGTCAATGAGCCTGTTACAAGGCTGAATGGAAACGGTCGAATAGCGCGGCAATGGTAAATAGAGATTGACAGATCTCGGAATACCTCTGAGCAAAGGTTGGTGAGGAAAAAGTATTCTGAGTACAAATCCGGACAGTACGATAGACTGAGGGGCAGCCATATTCCTCCCGAAAAAAGGCATAAAGCACTTCGTCTTCTATCTGAAATGATCATCCAAATCAGATCAGGTTCTGCCTCGGCCAGCTAAACCAGAAGAGGACTGCTTTTGGTTATAAGTATGTGATGCTGCAGATGAGTATCTTTAACATAATGTCGTCGGAGGGCTGTCTTGGCTTAACCGTTCTACATTATCAGTGGAAACGTCACTTTCGTATTTGTCGTCGTTGACGGTGCCGCTGCCATAACGCACAATGCTCATCGCTTTACAGCACTACACATGCGTGCCTTTCGACTCTGAAGTGGATGTAGTTCCAGCGCGAAACGGTTTTCTCCGAACACACGGACGGTCATACGTACACCGTCAAAATGGTCATAATTAATTATTAAATTATGCATATGCGTTACATATATGCACAAAATGTTTAACACTTACTCTTTGCGATGTTACTGAACAAGACCAGCAGACATATGAGGCCGAGTAGCGCCCTGCACATTTATCGACTGCTCGCTCGAGTTACCCGGCCGAGTACGCGCTGCTGGTTGACACGTTTGTCGCTTCGATCCAATAGACTTTATTCTGGCTAAAGTAATCTTGTTTAATGCTAATAATGCGTTGAATACGCGCATTTTTCCGCACTTACTGCGGATATGTGAAGCGAAAAATCCTATCGGATCAGCCATGCCCCGTTTCTCATTAAGTATTAATCCGGCGATGCTTTTTCCCTCTTAATTAATCGGTCGGCGGTAGAGGCGGAGGCAACACCACCGATTTTTCGTACCGTCATTCGTTTTCGGAATAGCACATCCGCTCACTGCCCTACTGACTGACTGACTGGCTGGCTGCCTGAGCTGGCTAGCTGGCTGCCTGCCTGCCTGACTGACTGACTGACTGGCTGACTGACTGGCTGGCTGACTGACTGACTGACTGACTGGCTGGCTGACTGACTGACTGACTGACTGACT
>UZAM01000028.1:0-13274 GCA_900618415.1 Soboliphyme baturini
CGATGTTCGTAGAAGGCAGCTAACCAGCTCTACCGACAGTTTCGTGTTGACGTATTGCCAGCAAGTAAATGGCGTTCAGCTCTTTAAATCATTTTTCCTGCCGTGCTTCGTCTTCACATTGGTGCACTTCCAGCGACAACAGAATGCTTTACTCTACAGATGGTTGTGTGCTCTTCTTGACGTAAAACACGGTGTAAACTTCGAGAGGCTCATTCGAGCTAAAATTATTTCTTTATTAATTATGATATGCGATATCGTGCAAAACTTCTTCCAACGTCAGCTTTTTGGGATTGTCGATAACCTCAACCAGCCCTTTGCAGTATAAGCTTGTTTAGGCAAACAGTTCTTTTATAGGTGGTTTTATGGAACGTGCGAAAATGTTTTATTTGCGATTATTTGGCATTAGCAAACAAGCTTTTTCTTAAGAGAGACAGTGCAACTATTGTATGGATAGTCTTGTTGAAGAATTCTTCTGCTTGTTGGTAGCGCGGGAAGGTCAAAACGAAAGTTCATTCTCACGCCTGAGATCATTTTTATTGAAACTGTTGTCGTTCCGTTTAACCGTATTTTGAACGGTTGAGAACCGCTAGTCGAAATATACTGGGTTCGCATCTTGGCTATGTCACTGTCGTCACCCTTAGAGGTAGGTAAGCAGATGTTACCTTAGACAGTGAGGTGAAAACCTACGATTGCGTTTGCCATACATGCTTTCATGGCAGTAGGGTAGTTTTGTCCTTATCCTGTTCGTCCTTGCTGACGGTTTCGAGAGGGAGATGAGTTTCAGATCATATCCGTTGTCTGGAACGGCGCTTTTCATGGAGGCATAATGAAACTTGACATTCCAGACGTAACACTTTTTTGTTTTTTCTGGTTCGACTGGTCTCTGTCGCAAATAAGCATCAGGGAACATGACTTGCATCGTAGTTTTGTAGGCTGACCCCTTCTCTGGACGTCGCTTAGCAAACGAATCCTTGTCGATTTTACCATCATCGTTGCGTAATGCATAAGCATGTTCCTTCAATTACATCATCAAATGTCTTTTATGATGGATTGGCTCGAACACGACAAATCTAAGGGCAGATGTAACGCTGACAGAAACGAGACTGTTGTCGCATATTGGTCCTCTTTGAACGCAGAGAGCATGAGTGTTACCTCGATTAATGCAAGAAGCGTTTTTTTTTAAATTCTCTCTCGGCCATTCCCAGAGTCAGTGCCCTTCATATGGCGCCGCGCTCTCGGCGCTGTGTTATGCTTCTCTGCTATCCTGGTCGAGTCCAGAAACGGTCATGTCGCTGCTGCGGCTTTCATTCACCTTTTCTTAGAGCTTTAGCATTGACTAAGTTAAGCCCCCTAATCTGCAAACGTTTGATCGGCTGGCCCACAAGAAATATTACGTCGCCAAAGAACACCAGGAGGACGATTTAATACACACAACATAAAGCATGGTAATTTGTCAAAGTGATTAATCGTTGATAGCCGTTTCGGTTTTCCTGGTTTTCTCCTTCGAAGGTTTAGCATTTTTTTATGAATCTCAACAGATGCCCTCCGTTTTGGCGTGATTTCTAGCCGGTCAGTGGGTGGCAGACTAGGGATTGCTGGTTTAATAAGAATTGCAGAAGAGGCACTTGTTGGCGAACTCCATGCAAGCCACGCAACAAACGGCAGAGCAGCTTTATGCACAACCAGAATGCTTGAGTATATGGAATATCTGACGCCTTGCGTCGGTCAATCCGTTCCAGGAGCTTCCGAACTCTGCGGATGATCGGGATGATTGGAAAATTTTTTTGACGCTGCTGCCGTATGACATGGTCAGATTTGTGATCAGCGAAATTAGTTAGACGCGGCGTGTTGATTCATTCGGTCGACGGCTGTTCTCTGCTCGGGAAAGGGGGCAGGGTGGTCGGTCAAACAAATGGTAGGACGTGCCTCTACGAATTTTAAGCTACAAACGCTGTGGAACCAACACTTGATTTTGGGGTCAAATATCTGTTAAGTCTTTTTCAAATATATCACCACTTCAACCCACAGATCCAATGAATTGTCATCATCTGTTGGGAAGGTCAGCGGCATAATTTATGTATTACCTTGTAACAGCCACCCGACCGAATTCACTTCTGCTTATGCTTTACAGTACAGCTACAGAATAAACCAATGATCTGGTTTAATTTATGAATTATCTGCTGATCGTTAACTTGCTTTTAGGCGATGGAGCTTTTAAGCAAATTGCTCTTGCCGTGTTTTTCTCTTTCAAATCAAACCGTGACGAATGACCCCCTACCGACCGACGTGACGGATGCGTTCGGCAGCGCTTTGTATTTTAAAGTATTTTATTTACCTCTGTTTTCTCAGCTAAAAGGCTTTCTGGCGGTCCTGTGGGCCTTTCGCAAAAACCTTGTGAGGTTTTACCGCTGAATAGTCGCGTCTTTCTATCTTTTTCAAGTAAATACTGTTTTTGAACCTTATTTTAACGTCTGTTGCTCAATAACTCGGAATGGTCGTTGGAAATTAGGATATCTGAGGTAGTGAATAATAACCGAACAACAGAACGTCATCCTTCAAGTAGTGCCCCTATACAAGCGTCCTGACTACTAAGTGTAATATACTGCGGTTCATACGTCTGATATCCAGACATCAAGCTATCGTTGACACAGAGGAGAGGGTTGATGGCAGGAAGCAGTTTTTCGAACCACTTTTGTCTGGTAAGTGACCCCAGTGGCATTGCCCTGATGTTTACTTCGGTCCAGTCTCTGATGTCGTCAGTGAGGCATTTGCGATGTTTTCTTGGAAGATGTTAAACATTTGCCACGGCTTAGTGAATAATGTTACTCTTACGATATTCATCCTCTTACCTCAATTCTTTTAGCTGTTTGGCCGTGTTGTTTTGCGGAATACTGTGCCTTTTGTTTCATTGGTTTTCTTATTGATTTGTTTTGAGTATGTGCAGAAGAAAGGCTTTTATAATGCTATGACTCGCTGGCATTTATTACGTTTCGGCCGTAACTTCTAATACTGTCTGTTAAGTTAATGATGAACAGGGATTTTGCAGAGAATGTCGTTAGCATCTTCCTCCCCTTTCAAATCAATAAAAATATGAATGTTGTTCATTAATGGTCAAATCAGAAAAACGGCACACAACGGTTTATTCATATGCATTGCATCAGAGTGGTCAATCTAGTGATAACTGGTATCTGCCAGTCTCCAAATTGACGCGTTGTTTGTGCTGCTTTTTCGGACTTAAGCCAGATTGCTATGCTGATATTCAGGTTTTGATATGCAAGTGACATGAAGGTTTCTGTTTATTCCCAGGAACCATCCAGTTCTACTTGCCATCGCTCCCCTTCGGGTAAACAGCTCGACCCAAAATTAAATTTACGTCGTTGTTTGCTCGTCTGTCTTTTCATGCTGCTCTCTGACAAAGCCTTCATGGTTCGGATAGTCTTGCATCCCCTTTCCTTCAGTCAGTCATTGTATTACCTCCAATGAATAATTGTACTCCTTGTTCTTTTGCGTCACGACAGTTGACACCCAAGTTTTATGCGACCATTGTCCTCTGCATAGCTTACTGAGTGATCGAGTTCAAAACTGATTTTTCTCTATCGAATATATCTAATGTATTAGAGGACTTGAGTCTGATCCTCATGACTCGGATTAGGCTTTTCGTCTGCTACTTTGATGCATTTACTCTTGACTAAGATTGGTTGGTTCACTAATGATGTTTGTCATCCGGAGTCATGAGTGTAATTCTGATCACGCAGTGTGGGTTAGACGCCGGATGCTGCGATTTTAATTAGTTTATGCCCGGAAAGATAATTAATTGAAGTTATAGTATTTTAATTTCATTTGTCCGTTATTTGTTGATGACAGAAGGCAAGTTAATCGATTCATCGATTTACTGTGCGTTTCTAAAATCTCGTCGTCTTCGTTTACCAGTGACATTAACACGGAATATTCGGAAGGTCATATTTTTCAGTTGTCTTGATATTTTAGGATGTATGACTTCGCAGATATTTTGGTGGTAAGGTCAGGTTTAGCGAAATGTCTCTTCGCCTTCATGATTAAGTTACTCCAGTGTGTACTTGCTCATCGATTTTATCTGCTAATCACGACGTACTTGAATTACTGGACTGAAAGCATTTCACTCACCAAACTCTACCTACAGTAACGGTTAAAGTGCGGGATGACGGGGGCAGAGTAAGCGTGAGAAAACTTTGTCTGTTCTTAAGCGAAAACGTCGCCCGTAAGTTTTGGTAAAAGCTTGGCCTCTCGTGTTTATCAGCACCAATCGTCTCTTGGTCTGGTATGGTGATCAACATGAGTGCCGTATAAAATCTGAAACACGTGAGATATAGTTGGCAGCGGCATCAGATGTACTGCAACCGTGAAAATTTTATAAGCGTTTTTCAAAAACCACTAATTTATTGTGTTAATCGAATGTACATATAAAATTTTAAAAAAACTCTAGGAGCAGATGTAGAATATTGAAAGGTATGTGAATTGTACAAAGGAGCGGTAGAAAAAGAACCGAAATGAGAAGAAATAAACAAAGATATAGAAATATCATGTTGCAGAGGAATTAGAAGGCAGAGATAGAAAAGCTGAAAAAAGATGGTGACAAGCAAGAGAAAAATGGAAGATTGTGAAAATGAGAGGGACGATAAAAGAACATGAAGAAGCAATCGATGGGCAGAAAGTGAATGGGATAAGAAGTTAATGAAGGAAACTGAGAAGACCAAGAAAAAAGACGGAATAAACGACGGAAGAAAAAAGGCAATTTGCACGACGAACGCTTGAAGGACAACTGACAATGTATCCTTTCAAATGTCCTCAATTGAGCCTTCCAAATTGGACTGAGTGCCAGGAATATGAATCAGCATGTTTCTCTGTTTCTCATGCAACAAGCGGAGTGGACGGACGATCTCTTCATTCGCCCTATGAGAATCAGCTTGAATGATAATCACCAGTCGTTAGTCTTAGCTTTTAATCAGAATTGCTTTAAAGCTCCTGTCGTTCAGTCATACTGTCTCTTATTCAATTAAATCTAACTCGAGAATTCTCAGTGGATATAAATGAAGGTGTTGTTGTATTCAGATATATATTTGGTAGATAGTATCTTTGCTCTGGTAGATATTTTGTTGGTGACAGTGGCTGCTGTGAATATGACGATTTAACTGGTAGATGTGAATTGGAAATTCATGAAATATCCGTCTTGGTTTCAAAAATGAATGAATTCTTCGCAAAGGTTCATACTGTTCAGTCATGCCAAATTTAAATTCACGTGCACGTTATTATTAGATTCATAAATTTATATGATGGAAATAAAACCCAGTATTATGGGTCTTCTAAAACGCTGCTAGTTTTCGATACCGCCTGTAAGAATAATAGTCACTCTCCTATTACTTCTCCAGATTCATACGGTTCAGGTGCACTGTCTTGTTGCTTCTAGTTGCCGACTGAATACGAAGAAATGACAGGAGATTGTAGTTCTTGCCAGCGATTTCGAAAACGAGCACTTTGTTGAATATCCTGTAATATGTTTTATTGCACTGACATTTACGTTGAAAGCAGTAAGTTGTCAGTTGCGGCTCTAACCACAGTGTGTGAAAGGAATATACCGACATTGTACGGCCAGCAGCTTTGTATAGTTACGGGACCAGGGCATTGATAAAAAAAGACTTGGAACTGTTAAGAGTGCAGCAGTCTGCTTTGGAAAGAAGGATGCTGGGAAATTCTGCCAGGGACAAGCTGCAAAATGAAATAATAATAAAAAAGCAAGCGGTATTGCAGGACATGGTATCAGTTTCACAAGAGACCAATGACAGGTGGACTTTGGCAATGACCGATTGGTTGGTAACAAAGAGGTTACAAGTGCTCTATTGCAAGACCTTGGTTAGGATGCAATGACGAATTAAAACCAAGACATGGAAGCTTATTGTGACAGATCCCTTACAGACAGACGTGAGCATCGATTAGTTGCAATGGTGATCCTCGAAAATCATCAACGAGGATCAGTTAATGGATGTTGTCATTTTTTATTATATATGCTTGCGGATTAAAGTATATTCTGTTTTGTTCGAACATGTTTTTTTCGTCGCAGCAACCCAGTGCTGTTTTGTACCGATGCACTGCAGGTGATAAAATTCCAAGGTACCGTTCCATGTTTAATCCCCCTTAATCTATTGGAAGCTCTGCCATTATAAACTGAATCCTGAGAAATGATGTGACATCATTATATTCGTATCTGCTTTAATTTTCATATTTCTGCCTTTGACCATGGCTTGATTTAATTGGGTAGCCTCAGTGGTCGAATTGGTGAAATGACCACCTTTTTGGCTTTGAAATTTAACTGATGTCAGACTCATTTGTCGCCATCAAGTCGACCGGATGAACAGGTGAGACAACTTAACGCACGAGGCAGATAGTGTTTTGCTGACAATGAATGCTTATTCACTAAGTGTTTTGTGTAACATTTTTCTTTGCAATAATGTTTTCCTATTTTGATGAACAACAGGGAACGGGCAGGATCTGCAATTCTTCAATTGACAGGCCGTTCATAATAATCATTCACGTTTAGCGTGACGGGCGGCACTCCGCCCTACTTCTCATTACATGCACCGTTGTCCTTCAGTTTTAATGTTTTGATTTCCCTTATCGATTTTATTTGACGAATTTTAAAAAATATTTAAATTCACTTTTGCATTTCATGCTGAATTTCAGTCATCTGTCAGATTGGTCAAGGCGAATTTCAGCTTTGGGCTGAATGGTTTTTGTAGTAATTCTTTGGCACGGCCACCAAAACACTGTACCGTTTCTAATAATCGTAGATCCACGACCTCATATCCACTTTTCTGCTGGTTGCACCTAAGCGCGGCGAGGTAAATTACTTGTTCACGCGAATTAGCAACTGATTAAAGAAAGTTTACTCTGCAGTTCGGTTTGAGTCCGCCACTGTAAATTGCAGAACAAACTGATGACTCACTGGGAAAGAGTATTTCTTAAATTAATTGTTCAATAGTTTAAAAGCCGTAAATAAATTGAACAGGTTTCTGCTTAAATTCTGAACCGATTGCTTTTGACCTGTCACTGGAAGAAACCTGCTAAAACGTATATTTTTTGGTCATGGCATCTGAGATCTTTTCATGTCCTTACGAACCTCAAATATGCACCTGTGACGGAAGCAGGATGGCCTCCGTTTTTGTGCTACCCTCTCACTCCTTTGCCACTTTACTTCATTTTGGTTTTTAGTAGTGTATGATGATTTCTTGGCTGGCAGTCGAATAGTTGCACCGTTGAAATTTTCAGCTAGCGTCATCGACTTTATTTGCATTGATTTTTGGAAGATTTTTTTTAAAGTTGTTCGCAGGCTAGCGGACGAGCGCAAATTCGTGACGAATGGTATCGCTGAACTCGACGACCACATTCCAAGTTCTACATCGAATTTCTTGAATACCGCCTCCGCCTAATGATTCGTCTTAGCTCTACATGTTCTTACACAAGTGGCGTAATGCTCGCCACTTGTTTTCAATAATCCGCTGTCCACCGCATTCCGGAGTTGCAAAATTGAGTTTTAAGTTTGAAGTGTTGTTGTGATGTTCAGCGTACGAATTATTCTGCCCCCAGTGCCGATATTTTGGGGTAGATATAACATTACAGCTGTCCTTTTTTTGTTCATTAACCTCGGATCACATCGAGGTAATCATTCGTAAATGTCCTTAGTAATATGAAGCAGTTGAATTATGTCTGAGCCTACGGAAAAGTCGCGAAAGCGGTTGCCATATCCACAAAGGATGCGTCCACTTCGTATAAGAACTTGAACACGTGCCTTTTCTCTGTGCGCAAATAGTTTCAGTGCTTTCTGCGTTCTTGCTTCATATGTTAAATTCTCAGTTCTCTCGGTGAACTCCGTTTTGCATCCCGTACAGGTATAAGTGCCTGTGGATATTATTGTCATGCATCTCTCCAAAGTGCAATACTTTTAATTGAGTTTTTTAATACTGTACAGTAGTAATTTGTGATGCTATCACGTACTGCTTTTACTCTTCGTTTATGACATCGTCTAACGTTTCTGTGTAGAATTGCTATGGTACTGATATTATGCAGGGCTATCGTATACGATTCAAATAACACTATATATTAACATATGATACTACCGGTAATGTGACCGTATGATAATCGTTGTATATCAACAGATGACTTTTCAGCAGTACTGCACTGTAGTATCATGATGAGCTTGACTTCTCGAAAGACGACTTGTTATTCGATGTACTCCTATTCCATCAAACTACTTCTACTCTAAATTCATTCACTTTCCGTATCAAATGTAAATTATTAGATCAGTGTTCTGTACCAAACCATACTAACACGTTAATACTGACATCAGCCGATAACGAAAAGGCTTTGAAGCCTAAGAAAGGGCAATGACTAAAGTTGTGGAGCCATAACAATAATAATACGCAAAGATGTCGTAGTGAACATGAAAAATTGGGGCGGTACGGGTGGTGTGCAGGTTCACAACATATCATAATCAGCCACCCTTTTCTATCCACTGCTGCATGAAAGCCTCTCCTCCTTCCGATAAACTTTTCATTTCCGCGATTCATGTCAATCTTGAAACCAAAGAAGTCCATCAGCACATCGTGTTTTCTTTATGAAGGATGTCCTACGGGTGCTTACTCCCTTAGAAGCTAGTATAATGTCTTTCTGGTCCAACGATGAACGGTTATTTTTATAACATGCCCTGTCTAATGCCATTTCAGCGTCTTCACTCGGGCAGTGACATCGTAGGCTCTGTTCTGTGTATGATCTTATATATTCTTTGTCTTCCTATTTTTTGTTATTCTCAACACGGGGTTCGGTGTTTGACTCTGATCGCCTCAGCGTGGTATCACTGGATTCCTGTTGTGGTACAAAATTCCATTAATGATGCCTAACATCAGAAATCAGCAAGCACTTAGGGCAGATGGACAGACACCACCTACTCACTGTATTTCCAGACGCTCAAACATTTTCATTGCAAGCCGTCTATCTGCCCAAACCCAACGGTCTTCTTCAGTACTCCGTAAGAAGCTAAATACTGTCATCCTGAACCGTCATCCTTGAAAAATAAAAACAGGCATGCTGACATTTACAGAATCTTAAACAGGCTAAACGTATGATCGCAAGCCTCCAAAAAACGCGAAAGATGAAATTGCAAAAATGTTCTCTCCTGATAGTCAGACATATTATGTATTATTCAGATCGAAGGCCAAAAAGAGTATATGTGGTTATGGAGTGTGCTCCGACTACAAAGGAGTTGTAAAAGAATGGCGGGGGGGGGCAATTAGCCCAAGATCATGTTGGATCAAGATCTCGAAATCGTTCAACATCGAACAATGTAGATGATCAAGGAAAGAATGCTTTAAATGGAAGGTCTGAACAATTACTTGGTGCCATATCGTCGAACGATCTTACAATCCTTGGAATGGATGTCAGTGCACAATTTGGCAGCGGTGAGACGAATGTCGCACTGAGGAAACGGTTCCTGCAAAAATGACCACAAAAAATGGATCGATGCTCCTCAGCCTCACCGAAAGTTTCAGCCTGGCCAAGTGATGACCTCGAAACGAAATCGACATTACAAGACCAACATTTGACTATTGAGTAGCGAATATAGCTTAAGTGAAAGAACTTGCAATTACAGTTAAATTACATTGTCATAAGTGACCGTTGGAAGCACACAGTAAGATGTCCAAAAGCATCAGGAGATGCACCACCTGCCTGTCTGATCGTGTCCCGGATGGTCTTAACGATGGTGCCGTATGTTACCGCCAAAAGGTTGGAGACGATGCCAAAGCTTAATATGGCATCGTTGTAGCAAAATCCAGATGTCAGGAAAAAATTCTCAGTGGCGTTCAATGAGACACAGGGAGAGCATTTGCCTATGGCATACGATGCCAGCTGTTTAGTGACTGCCGCTAGCGAAAGTATTCCAGTACTCCAGAGAGAACATACTTGCAATCTGTGGGAGCAAGAACAGAGAAACAGACGAAGGAACGAAAAAGAGTTTGACTTTCAGGAAATAAGGCATTAGCGAAAGAGAAGTAAACCAAAATGAAATGCCATATGATTGAAGAAAAAAATGCACTGTGGCTAAAACGAGTTGCTGCTATGGAAAAAGCGTTTGCTTTAATCCAGCATTGTGGCGGAACAAATAATTCCAACCCGTTTTTCATTAGTTCAGAAGATGGATCACTCACATTTCTAGGATTTAAATATGCCAAGAGATTGTGGGTACTTTAACAGGAATTTATGAACCGCCCTCGCCAACTACTTCAGTGTTTTTCTTTCGGCTAAGCAGAACGTACGATTGAATATAAATGCAGCGTTGATGTACCAACCGCGAAGAGAATATTAATGTTCTTAACAAAGAGCACTTGGACCAGATGAAGTTTACATGGAGATGTTGAAACATATACCTAATACTGGATTGCAGATGTTGTCGAATATCATTCAGGAGATTTGACGGGCAGGGACAATACCGGAAGAGTGGTGTCAGGCTATGATTATTCCAATACACAAAAAGTGCTGTATCGGATGTCCGAAATTACAGAATAATCAGTCTCCTTTGCGTATCCCTGAAGGTCACTGGATGAATATCGTTTGCAGAGTTCGACCCTGCACAAAAATTACTACCAGAGAATAACAGTCTGGGTTCTGTCCACTCGATTGACCATCGACCATGTTCTAACATTGCGCCAACTGATACCACAAACCTTTGTTCGTTGAGTCCGTCAACTTTGAGCCAGCTTTCGATTCTCCAGATCGAGGGACCCTGGAATAGTTGTTAGGAAATGACGGTGTGTCGAATATCCAAACTGTTAGCATTTTGTAAAACACAGGACAACTTTCCAACTGATAGCGGAGTTCGGCAGTGGTCCATCGCTGGATCTATGATATTCAACCTATTGCGTTGATGCCGTGATAACAGAGGCAATGATTGAAGTGGTAGTCCAACCACCAGGGCACCGATTAAAAGATGTGGATTATGCTGACGACGTTTCGCTCATTGAAATAAACCCGAAAGGACTTCAGAGGGCGCTAATAAAAACAGCCAGCGCCAAGTATAGACTGAGACTGAAACCATCGAACTAAAAGGCTAAAAAGTCCTTGTTTTACGGTATGCTCCGGGAAATCTCAACATCGTGAAAATTTACGGGGAGGATGTGCAGTGCGTTACCAGTCTTGGTGGTCATAGTGATGGAAGCTGTGAAGCTGATATCCAGGGAAGAATCACAAGGGCTCAATTTGCATGTAAATGTTGCAGCGAAATCGGAGGAAATCTGCTGTCGATACTTCAGTTATAGTCTGCGTATATCCGACAGCCATTCGACCAGTACTGATGTATACCTCATCAACGCGGACCATTGCCAAGAAGGAGGCGAATGCGCTGGGCATGTTTAAACGCTCTTATTGGGGCAGAATATTCGGCTATGGATTTATTGATAAGATCACGAATGCACAATTGCTGGAGAACATTAGGACGAGGAGAATTGGAGTTCGCCAGACGAAATAATATCAGTTTTCCGTCTGGCCAATATGAGAAACTAAAACTCTCTACTCTCGACGGCCACACATTGTAATTAGACGACAAACGGCTGTTCAGCGTTTTGATTCGTAATTCGCCGAATCCATCTTGGAAAAGACTAAGAGGTTGGACGGCAGCTGCTCTGCCTCTAGGAGGCATCAGAGACGAACTGTCATATACGTAGATGGACCGCACATGCGAATAAATTGCGATTCAGACATCTTACAGTGATTGGCTCGCAATCGTATCCGACATTATCCAGAACTGAACACAATGGTAAATTGTGACAAGATGTGTTGGGATGCCATGACCCCCCTTACAACATCCAACGAGTCCATAAGTCATTTCAATATACACCAATCCATGATTGATGGCTTAGTTTGCAGTTATGAGTAGCTTTCAGACTTAGGGACTAAGTTTCGCATACAGCATTGGGAACCAAATCTGATCGAACATCTTCCTTTATTAAATATCTGCAACAATAATTCTGGATCTGTCCGTGTAAATATCAGTTTCATATTATGAAATATGCCACATTGATGTTGCATAGTTGTTCATTATTTTGAGAAAGAGTTCTCCATTACCTTTCCAAGACAATGCATCCGTCTAGATTAGCAGTTAAGGTATTTTTTATGTGTAGATTTGCCCTACCATTTGGGACAAATACCATCAGATTTATTCTTTTACCGCTTATTCAGCCGATCATTTTTGGAGCAGTTATATACGGTAGGCTGAGTACTACGGATTTTCAGCTATAACTTGTTAGTGCTGCAGCTTTGTGCTTTAGTGATCGCTGTCAGCAATTCGTTCGGCAGATTTCAACAGGCTATTATCTGTGATTATTGAAACTATTCACTGAGTATAATGATTCATAAATGACGGCTAATTGCATCTCGTTTCTTTTCAAGTCTCGTGATTACACTTTGTTATCGACAGCAAGACGAAAAGTTTTATTCTACCAGAAACTGTCATTTTAAGAACTGCAGCTAAAGACTTGCATTTTTACATAATGTAGCTAAGCTCCTGCCATCAAAAGCCATGCTTTAGGTAATGCGGTATGTTATTGGAAGAGATTACGTTACAGATTTCGAGCAAAGTCAGCCGATGGCTTGATAGAAAAATATTGCTGAAATATATTAACCCGTTAATCTATTTGCTGACTACACGAGTCTTTGGTCCTTATTGCACGGGGATCAGGCGAAGCCAACGATTGTACGATATAGGAAATTTGATTTGCTCGCCTTTTTTTGGTGTTCCACTTTAAGCACGGTTTGAAAGTGTTACATAATACCGCTCTACATTCGTATATCGTACAATGCTTGGCATCATTCGGTCCTACTCAACATGGATCAAAGAATCAATTTCCTTGGAGATTGGCTACACATTGTGGAGGTCTGCAAGTAGTCTTTGGTTACAGTTCGTCAACTAAATGGTAGAATAAAACAATCAGTCATTCCACAGATCCATACTGAGAAATTTCCGCCTTTTAGACGAGGACAAGGCGTAAAAGTTTTCTAGTTATTTCTCAGCTGCCTTATTATGTTGTTGACTTTGAAGCTTTAAGCTTTGTCTCCCGTTATATGGCTGGACATATTTTATCTGATAATTGCGCAACTGATAAGAGCCCTGTGAAGCTAATCGAATCTTCGTAGAACTTTTCAAACGCAGCTTCATCGCGAATTTTAAACTGGCTTCGATCGCAAGAACCTGGGGG
>UZAM01000029.1:0-12972 GCA_900618415.1 Soboliphyme baturini
CAGACTGTATTTGTCTTTTGCCGAAGCTCAGACTCTGGCACAGGATCGGGAAAGTTGGAAGCACTGTCTGACGAGTCTGCCTCCGCGACCCGAGAGGAGAAGCGGCGATGGAAGATGAAGATGAGTAAATTATATTGATCTGAATATTGTCGACCGGTCCTTGCCTAGATCGTTCATTCCTCTAAGACGAGTGGTTCTTTTTTTTTGCAGGTGGAATGCATGCATAATTAAAAAGTTTTCACCATGTTGATGCAAGCTGTGGTTCCCATTCATTCTGTTCAAGTTTTCATTCATGATGTGCATTCGCTGTGCATGACTGGTGCATAAACAGGCTGTTATATTCTATTATGTTACGTTCTATTATGCAATCTCTGATTATTGCCTGCTTTGTGGCCATGGATGGTGAGAATTGTTGAGCGCACCAGTAGTACTTACTAATGTTACTTAAAAATGTATTGTTTTAAAAATAGGCATTTTTTACGTATCTAACGTTTTGGGATTTATTTAATATTTTTGCTTTCATAACTGTTTTCCTCGCCCTTACAGAAACAGTGAATTGAGATTTCACTGTGTTCCTTGATTTAGTTTAGGCGAACTTTCTGTGAAGTGTAGCAAGTACTGCAGGCTTTTGAGTTAACTTTTTTTGCTCCAGAAGAAGATTTATGAAAAGTGCAGTCTCAGACAGAATACAGCGACAAATTCAAAAAGCTTTCATTTTATTTTTTGACTGTAGCTGTACACAATACGGAGTGCGTCTTTTCGCCCTAGCAAAAGTCGCCTAAGTTTCTTGAATACTCAGTTTCTAGCAGGCGAAGTGTCAATAGTCCCAGTTTACTGTAACGAGTTGGAGGAAGCCATTGATCGTAGGATGAGGTTTTTTTTCTTCAAAGGAAATAAAGCTGCGTAAAGACACTTAGCAGATGATGCACGCCAAAATTCTTGCACGTTTCGCTATCATAGGTCGTATAACGGTGGGGGTCGTCGCGAAACCTACCGTTTAGCATACTTAGTTGGATGGTGGCAGATTTTGCCGTTGTTAATGCTTTTTTCAGTGATCATATAGGTTTTCTGACCCTGCGATTGCAATAACTACGATGGACTGTTAATGTAAAGAACAGTGCAATGTGCTCTGCGCAGAGTGGTATACACATCAGAGCAACTTATAAGTTTTATCTACCGGATAAGCCGTTTTGTTGCGCTACATGTAATAAGTCAGAACAAGAGCAGACTGGTTTAGCATACTCTATTAGCAGCCAAGTTGATAGTTATGGAGAAGTCGATATTTAGCTAATAATGTTCTTGTTCAGACAACTTCAGCGGCAGTGGCTAACAAATACCGACATCAACCGCTTTAGCTTCACTCTGAGAATTTGTGACAAATAAGCTGAATGACAACTTCGACGTTGACGCTGGCTGATCATCCTTTTGAACCTATTGTAGAAGACATTGTTTTCGTTATGTTTGCAGTTTTGTTCCATGATCGAAATGCAGTTATTCCATTTAGTTACGCTCTTAACGAACTTCCCATGACAACTGCCAAACGTGTAGTTTCATAGAATAAACTTGTTTTATGCTATCCTGCTGCAGAATTACGTGCCATCATACATGCAAGATTCTGCTCATATTTTAAAAAGTGATTTCTTTTTTAGTTTTTGCCAGTGTACATGCCTGACCACCGCGAACGTAGTGATGCATTGCTATACGCACGAAACGTACAGTTTCTAATGGCCAGGTATGCCAGCATTTGTTTAGTATATGTCGTAGAGTTCGCCAGCTTTCTCTGGCTGGTTTTGCTCTATACGTGAAAAAGATATGATTCGATTTAAACGTCTCATTTTCTGTCAACAAGCTGAGCAACGAGTGCGAGAAACAACCTGTATATGTTGCGAATAATGAGCTCAAGTCAGACTGAAACCAAAAAAGCTGATTAATGCATGGGCAGGACTTTCTTCATCTAGCAGCAGGTGATTCGATTCCGCCTATAAAAATAGGTTCGTTTGTACAGTACGAAAATTGGCTTTCTCTCCGTAGCTGAAGGCGAACGTGTTGCGTCAAACTTAATAACTAACTGTTGATGAATTCGCACCTTAGTGATTTGAGACGCAGCGAAACAGACGGATTGTAGTATTTACTATGACGGCCGACGTGTCAGCTAAACTACACTTGCCATCCTCATGACAAACAGTCGGTTGGATGCTTATCAATAAATCATGCGAAGCAATTCATTAAGCTTAAGTAAATGCCACGATATTTCTTCCAGACGTCGGTGAATAATCTGCGAAATGAATTTGATTACGCAGAGTTCGTACCATCAATGCGCCGATGTTGGTCCCATGTAGAGATTGCAACTGGGGCAGACTTAATTTTTTAATTTTCTGAACGACGACAGTCATTCCGTATGTAAAGATTGCGACAGCTCCTGAGTATCAAGCCAACGAATTTCTCCATCATTGCCGAAGAAAGTAGCTGAACAGGCTTACCAAATGTAGAAACCCATATCATTGTAACATTGAGGAGGAATTATACCCAAGTCAGATCTGCTAGAAGATGCCCCAACGCAGTAATGATTAAATATGTATCCAGACGCGAAAAGTCGACCAACAGTTGCCACCGTGGATTGGCCCCTGCGGTCCGCCTATTGAACACATGGACACTACAGCTGTCAGTACGGCTGTTGTTTTCATTGACCATCCAAATGCACGTTACCATCACGAATTTTGTTATTACGTTTTTGGCTGTATGACTTGCCAGACTCGTGAATAGTACTAGAGACGACGGACAAAACCGACCGGCGACAGAAGTGGTATGACGTAGTGCTGATCGGAATCGATTTCCACTGTGTTTATGGTTCGCTGTTGCGAGCAGCGGCTTTTGCCACCTCATGCGCAAGAATGGATAACTTTCGTCAGCAACGCCTACTGCCCATGAATTTACCCAGAAATGCTGTTTCAGACAGTTTTTGCCTTCAGTACTTAACGAATTTTCGGCCTAACTGTTGAGCCAACTCAGTTTCGTATAAGGTTAGTGGCTTCAGCAAGTAGTTTTGAATGCGTAAATCTCGTACGTCTGCTGATTTCTGGCCCATTGCTTTATTATTTACCTGTTTATTTGCAGGCACTTAGGGTTGCCTGCTACGGAGTATTCCGTTGAAGATGCCAGATACCTGACGAGCACTTATTCGACGAAGAGGTCTGATTTCTGGGATCTAGTCACGAAATTAGAGTTGCGTATTTTCGTTAGTTGAACCAAAAGTTTACGTGCACATTTTTATTTAGAATACCGGTGCATCAGTCTGCCAACATGTCTGAATTCCAAGACTCATGGGAGACTCTTCGTACCTCTTCCTGGTCGCGCTGCAACTACACTGTTAATTTCGACGACTTTGCGAGGTTTCTTAACCACGCACCTGACGATGATGTTCATCGACTTTTCAACATGTTCGATTGGGTAAGGCATATCTGTTTTGGTTTGATTTCGCCAGTAATAATACTGCTGCCCCACAGGATTAGAGCGTGAAGTAATTCTAACATCTTAATATAATATTCATAAAAGTCCATAGACTATTCTCGGGGCGTTCAAACAATTTTACAAAGGGTTTACTGATGAAAAATGGGCTGGATAAAAATACTGTGACAGTTTCGTTATTGAATAAATAGTTTTTAAGATCCCAGGAAATTTTAGCTCAATAATCTCTTTATTTTCGTTTCAAATCCTTATTGACTTCGTTGCTGTCAGAGAAAGACAAGTTAGTTTTTCGTCTCCTTTGATAATTTGCGTGTGAATAAAGTCCTTATAAAGGTCGTTTAGCCGCATAATCGCGACAGCAACTGATATTGCAGCAGCGACATGCAAGAACCTACCATATGAGTCGTTAATAGCCGATACTATAGAACTGTAGAAGAAACTAGAACGTTGATGAATAAATGAACAGTTAAGACGACTGATGACGTGTGACCAAAGGTTAAAGAGGCAAACTGCGCGATGTACATAGGTTTTTATCATGGAATCCAAGGAGGTACGTTTCTTGGCTGCAGACTGGTCCAAGACACTGTTGAATACTTGAAAACTGTCAAGCAGAAGTTATGTAAATAAACTTTTTTCTGTCAGGCAGTCAGATAGGACATAACAGTATTCATAAAAAGTGTTTATCACATCTGTGGCGCTGGTAAACGGACATCATGTTGCTGTTCTGGACGCTTTACGGCTGACAAATGAGAGACATATGGGGAAACATATCCCATATTTGTTTGTGGGATGCGCCTTATGGAGCTTAAATTAGCTCTGAGTGGGTCGAGACGTAATACAACCCTGAAGTGTACATCAGAAAACATTGTTGTAATTATGACAGTATGTGGGACGATTGCGCCACACCGTCCCTGTGATTCGTTGCGCGTCTCTTTCCTACTGGTTTCATCAGTGCCAATTGGGGTGAGTTGTTTGTTGAAATCAGTTAGGGCTAGTCAGAATAAAGTCGCGCTCCGTATTTCCAAGTGCTTTTTTTAAACGTGTTCAGTTCATTATTTCGGCGTTCCTTTCCGTATGATTGCTTTAGCCGTTGTTTGCATTTCAGCATTGTTCTGGACAGATTGATTTGCGTGAATTTCTTATCATGCTGTATTCGAATAGACTGACGTTGGAATACTTCATTGCGTGCTGCAAGGTATTTTGCCATTTTTACCATTATTGTCGTCAACCTGTCTTCTATAGATGTTTACCGAAAACGGCAAACCGCTTCAGGAGTCAGATTTTGTAAAGATTGTCCGGTTGCCTTACCAGTTTTCCGTCGGCAAATGTAAGCGGATATACTCATTTGGTCTATCCAAATCCGTGAGCCATTCGAACAACAGCAGTGGTAGCGCTTGTATTTCAACGTTTACATATGGTATAACTTTCTCTGATTTCAAACTTCAGGTAACTACGAAAAGCAGATCCTACGTAGCAGTCTTGCAAAACTAAAAATGATTCGCGACTCGCCTGCTGCAGTCATCAGTAGATTTCGGTGCGTCGAGGTGCAATGAACTTTTCGTTGCCACTTATTCTTTCGACATTTTGGGTTATTTTCATTATATTTTATTGTACATCCTTCGTGCAATCTTCTACAGAGAACTGTACATCTTTTGTGCAATCTTCTATCGAGTGTTGTACACCATTTATGCAATTTTCTGCGGTTTTATTTTTTTTGAAATTTTGTCTCGTTGTCGTTGATTCTTGCTTTCTGTGTTATTAAGTTCGCTGTTGTCCTGATGGCTGTTAATAGTTGTTCATGTTTTCGAACTGGGTATGTTTGTCGAAATGTATTGTCGATGGCTAATGCATTCTGTTTTCGCCATTAGCAGCATTTTCACTAACAGTGATGCCAGCTTTAGATCTTTTTGTCGTTTTCTGATGTTCCGGTATTTTACTGTTTCTCAGTAAATATATCAGAGATAGCAAAATTGAATGCTGCGATGCAGCAATTAATGGCGTTCTGTCAATTACGCCTCTGTATTTATCATCCTTTGCACTCGTTAGTCTGTGTTTCATATGGACCATGGTTTCATTCAATGTATGAAGTTGCACGGTCACATGCTATAAGACAAAGTTTCCCTTTATTTTTATTTGGAGTAAATCTCGATAGTGAAAGTGACTGTTTGCTGCTGAATTGTAACCGTGAAGTGATCATGCACTCTAGCCAACCTTGAAAAACATTCGTTAATTTAGCAACAAATACACAACAGTGAAACAGGACAAGCTTCAACATTGACGAGATTTAGCGCTCCACTGATGGGGTTGTTGGACTACAGTCACATGGTGCAAACAAAGACAAACTGCTTTAACGCTGAAATTTCTTAGAGCTTGCAATAATTGTGAATTCAAACCAACAATTGAAGTGGTTAGTCGGTCATCTGAAATTGCATTTCTTTGAATGATCAAAAGAGCAACGGAGTATTGTTTCTTCCATGCTGCAAACGTGTTCTGTCAGTATCAGAATCGGTTGCGACTTGGGAATTAGATGTGATTGGGCTCGCTACGTCACAAATTTATCGTCAAATTTCCGCATTTTTCGATTACTCTCAATTCGGTTCTGACTTCACGGGGATCTGATTGAGTTAACCGTAGAAGCACCCCCCCCCTGTGGGGTGAGACAACAAAGTGCGACCTCTTCAGTAAATCCTATCGCGACCAGAAGCTCAAGAAGCGCCTCCCTTATGAATCTGAATGGGCTGATCGAAGGTTGGCACTCAGAATTAACTGCCTGCGAGACTCGCGAAATTACATCACGGACGGAAGAACACCGAGGCCGCAAGCACAGGATACTGTGTCGACTTGCCAAAATCTGGAAATACCTCAAATCCTGTAATGTTCAGTACGCGACCGGCAAATGGCAAAATGACATAATCAAGATCTTCATGGTTATCAGAAACACCAGAATTCTGTCACCAGACGCGATTGTCGACATCTACATCGCCTGATGAAGAAGACCATAGCAAATATTCTTGGATTGTACGAAACCCCAAGATTCGCTGAACTTATCGCAGAATGGAACAACGACAATGAAATATCCTTTCGCGAAGCATATACAAAATGGAAACGGGCAGACAGTATACGATTCCTCACAAAGAAGATGGCTGTACTATTCGTAATCGACTGCGACCGCGTATCGCCGTGTGAATTCTACGGATAGGCAAGAGGAGATCACTAGAAATCAAAGTTTCCAAACCAACAGAGCAAGTGGACGAGGCGAAGTGGATCAGTTTTACGATGAACCGAAGGGCGCAGTGCAAAAGACGCTCAAGTATGCAATCGACCACGGAGATTTCAGCGCCACAGTAGAAAAGGAAACAATCGAGACAGGATTTCTGTGCCGGTTTTAAGTGGAGAGCGAAACAAACATGGCTCTCGCCTCGCACAAAGTAACCATCGCCATATCATGAATACCATTTTTGACAAATCTGAGCAGCGACATTGGACGGGGAGATGCTCTAATGAAACGAACTTTAATCAAATCGACTGCGTGTTGACGGACACAAAGCAGGTAATAACTGATGTGTCTGTCATGTCATCTGTCATAAGAAAACATCGTCTCTACGTGGTCAGACCAGAGATTACTAAGCTCTACAGTCATAATCGATGTCCCTAAAGAAGAACGACACTAAAACCGCCGTCCATTAAACGAATGATCGGTCCTGAAGCTTTCTCAGATGAGTTCACTCAGCTGAACCTAGCTGTAGACATCAGCAAAGTCATCGATGAAAATTGCTGGAATATCGTTGATACGATCAAAACTACTATTCAGTAATCCAGCCGGGCATCAGTATCGATGAGGAAACGATGCACCAAGCAAAGAGGTAGCTGTTGGCAAAAACGAAGGGTAATGGGCCACTGGATGACGAGAACACTATGCTGTACAAAAAACAAAAAATTTGGGAGGATTATGGCGAGTATAAAAAGCGAAGCTAACGGAGCTCGTATAAACGAACAGCCAGAAGGCCGCGGAAAAGGTTATCCTACCATAAAGCGAACTTCGGCAGCACTACAGAAAAAAAGAGGAGGAGCAAGAAAACCATATGCTACTGTCGCATGAAAAAAACCTGCACGGGTCCACAACAGCCTCGACTCATCGAAGGCAGCAGTGTACCAGCAGCTGCCGCTTTGCTCCGGAAATCGTTTCTGATGTTAACTGGAACGAAGTGGAGTGGGCAGTAAGGGATATTAAAGGTGACATAAGTACCGGCAGGGATAGAAAAAAAAGCCGGAAAATACTGCATGTCAGGAGGAATGATCATGTTCAAAGCTTTTGTTAAACAAGCTTTAGAGTACATCAAGCACCAAAAGCATGGAAATGCTTTTCGACAATTTTTCCATTTAAGAAACGTTATGCTAAAGACCTCCAGAACTATCGAACCATTACTTTTCTGCCGCAAGCCTAAAAGAGCCTCACTCGAATAATCTCTAATCATATCCGTTAAAGCATGGAACTGCTCGCTATAAAGAAGCCTGTTTTCGAACAGTTTTTTTTATCACAGACCCAATCGACATCGTTAATATCAGTTAACAAAGAAATGCAAGAAATACAAATTCTCCCTCTGATACATGTGCCAACTTCAAGAAACTGTTTAATTCCATCGAGCTAAACGTTATACTGAATCCCTTGCACGGCCGCTTATTAACATTTTCAGCAACGGCCTGATCGAGGAACTGATTGTTGACACCGCAACCGACACGAAGCTGTTAAAAGAACTATTTCGAATTAACATCAAAAGAGGAGCACGCCAAGAAGACATCATCCTCCCTAGAATTTTCGTGACGGCGCTGAAATTCCTCTCTAACTGTTTGAACTGGGGCGGCAGCATGAACTGATGGAGAACGGTTCTCAAATCTGCTCTTCGCAGACAACGTCATAATCTTCGCTAAAGACCCCGCAGAACTCCAAACAAAAATTCAGCTTTTACAGAAGGAATCACGTGCTATCTATCTGAAGATGAATGTCACTAGGAATAGACACGTATTGAGTACTGCCCCGAGAGTATATCTTCACTGACGACAAAAAGTGGCAAAAATCGTTACTACGTATAATTCGGCTACCTAACAGATTAAAATACAACATCATCCACGAAATCAATAGACAAAGGAAGGCGGTATGGTTAAGGCTCAACCACATCGAAACTCCGCTGTTGTATAACGAATTGCGCATACGCGAAGAAATAATCGATCGACTCCGTCGTCCTACATGCTATGATTATGGCGCATGAAGCTGGTTTACAACTGGGGCTGCGAAAAAAAACTAATGGTAACGCAAAGGAAAAAAGAAAGAAGAATATATCAGGTTATCCTTCGATACCATCTTCTAAATGCAGTAGTTGGGCGTCGAACATGATTTTAGGATGTACTAACTGCCATCTAATACTCGAAGAGACAATGGGCTGGTCTGAAGTTTGGAAGCAGATGACGTAACGTCGACTGGCATCTGCATAGCTGCCGTAATCGAAGAAACGTCTTTTAGAAAAAATTTTTGAATCTCCGCAAAATTTAACACTCATTCACGCTTACTAGGGTTGATTTGTCGATTTTTTTAGATATTTAGAAGCTGACAAACGCGTATCGGGGTTGTTTCACTGCCCACAATCTGCAAACGTATTCGGCAGTACTTCGGCAAAAGACAAAAACCAATAAATTTCCTATTGCTTCAAGAACATACGCTTCACCCATCGGCTGGGGCAAAAAAGTCTTTTCCGAATCACTTTATTTCAGAATATGGCAATGACCATTTTAATCTTTGCTGTGAAAAATTAGTCGCTTATTTTGGCGTTTGTACTTTTCTAGGAGGGTTTGAGACAGCAGCAGGTTGGAAAAAGTGAATTCCAGCGGTGAAGCACGTGTATCACGCAGAAACGGAAAGCAAACATGGCTCTCTGACTCCTGTAGTATCATTTTTGGCAGCATCTATACTTCGTTTCAGTATGCATTTATTTGAACGGTTCTTCAATAGCTTGATTAGGGGGTTCAGTTAAAAAATAAGTGAGAAGTGAGTACTTTTAATGGAGACGCTAACCGCTAGGGTTTATTCCCACTGATCAGAGTTTGCTCTCTCAATATGGTCATCATTCGCTGAATGAGAAAATGGATGTAGCCACGGAAAACTGCTCCAGATTTTGTGCAGCACATCTTTTATCTTTTGAATCATTTGACTACAGCTTGATTCGACTGATCCTCGCAGCTGCTCCAGTTTTGGTTTATTGAAGTTTCATCGACAACATGGTGTGTTATTGTTTCGTCAGACTGTGAGCCAAAACAGCATAAACCACCTGAGATCAAGGACAGAGACCACAGGTTTGGGTGTTCTACATGATGAAAACAAACTGAAACGTTGTCGTGCTGACAGCCTTTCCTTGTACCTATTTCTAATCTTCGATCATCCGTGTTCTTTGCATTAGATACAAATGCGAATGCCGGGTACGTCTCATGCTTTCCTAAGCCACTTCTGTAGCTAAAAGACAGAGCTTGATGCGAAGAGCCTAAGACTATTTGAAATTTTGCTAAAAACGATATCAGAGGAATTTGATGCCTTCAAAACAAATTTTTCCAACCCGCTTTCGCGTTTATAATTTTCGCAAATCAGAATTTAACCATCGACACCCGCAATCTGCGAGCATTTCTTTCTAGACATAAAAATGCCCTATGTTATCAGAAAATTATGGTATCAAGTCTACGTTGTTCAGAAATCATATTGAAAGTTGATTCGAATGGCGCTGGGAACAATCTGACTTGCTTCAGTAGAAGTATCATGTGATAAAATAAAATATTCGTGCAAATTAAATTTAACTGCGGCACCTATTGTTTCATTAAGCTTGTTCTGTAAAATCTAGTAAACTTTTGTGATTAACCACCTGAATCTTAAATAAGATCACTGATATAGATTTATTGTATTTTTCCGTATATGCTCTTGTTAAGCTGTTTTATATGTTAGTACCTCATGATCAGCCGGTAGTAGCGAATTTAAGAGTACAGAAATTTTAAACATCATCTGCGCATTGATCGAGGTTAAGCGATCATCCGTGAGTGTTCGCAGCTGAAATCGTAGCGATGGGAAAGCTGAACGTTGAGCTAGCTCGCTACCTCGTCGGCGAGGATTTTCGTTTGCTAACGGCGGTAGGAATTTGATTGCACCGTGTCGCAGGTATTTTTACCATGCAAAGCTTTTTAGGTAGAAATGGGAATGAGAAATCACGAAGTTGTTCCTGAAGCACTGCTGGTTCCACTGGCAAATTTAAGGAACGGTAGTGTCCGACACAAGCTGCTGGGTTTGGTGCAAAATCGACTTGTGGCGTACGAGAGAAGCCGTAAATGTAAGTGCCGCGGTTCCTATGAATTTAATTGAGACTAACTTTCTCGAACGCATAGCAAATAGTACTGACAATTTTCCAAGCTTCTGAAAAGCTACTATTAAGATTTTTTATTCTTCGTTGAAATCCATGGCAAATTCGTTTATATTCATATAAGTTAATAAATTAACAGGTGTAGCTTTAAAATGCCATTGTTCTCTGGATTTCTGGCGACATTCATTGTTTACGTTTACGACGCAGTTCCTGTCTCCGTTACGGTATTTGCAGTTGGTAATGCCTTATGTATGAAGATAAAATCTGCAATGGTCTGGTAACCACATGCTGTAACTTCTTGCTTCCTTCGTGCGCATAATGATACCTTTTATTAACGCTTAAAAAGTGCTAGATTCTGTTTGTTGAGATCACTACCTTAAGCAGGAAATCTCTGGTTTGTGATGTCCGTTGTATCCACAGCTTTTCAACTCTTTTGCTATAAGGCACCGGTTACTGCATACTAGGAACGTTAGTAGGAACGGTTCCTCTCCAAAAGCAGATCTGGCTCTACTGTGTTTTTCCATGTTGCATGCTGACCTCCTGTTTGACGTCTGCCGTTTTCCGGCGCTCACAGGAGAAGCTAACGTCTTAGAGTAAATGATGTGTGGCTCAGCCAGCTTGCTAACAAGGCCCTCCTCCTTTTCTTAATCTCCACATCTACCGGGCTAACTTTTGCTCGGATGAGAATATAGTCGTTCCTACATTATCCTGTTATTTAACCCTCACTATATGGTACAGCCAGCGCTGCTGTGCGCAGTTTAACCCTGGTTCTTGCTCATTTGTTACAACAACTGTCTCCTTGCCGTGCAGCAACACTGGCCTGACTGACGCATGGTACATGCAGATTTTTGTAGGAAAAATAACTCCTGTCTCAGCCCAAATATTGGACAGGTTGTAAAAAGCACTCGATTCTAGCGCGATCCTTCTGTGGAATTCTGGCTGGATAGTGCCATAACTGGAGATGTTCGAATCGTGATACTTAAATTGGTCAACCTCTTGAAGCGCTTCACCTCCCTGTTTTACCTTACAGATCAGCTTGGCCAGGTAGGTTCTTCATAACTTTTCACTTCCTGGCGTTAAGGAAGATGCCGGCTTTTGCTGCTGCATTGCATAAGAAAGTCTTCAAGCGACAGACCCTATTTTATGTGCTTTTCACCAGTACAGTAACATTTGCCTACGTCAGGTCAGCAAGATATCTGGCAGGATATGTTGAATTACGCCTTTAATTTACATTGATAGGCTCAGCATTATTTCGGAGAATGATGTCGAGAATACTGTTGAATAGCAGAGGCGGAAGCACATCTCCTTGGCGAACTCCACAGTTAATAGGAACCACTGAAGTAGCTTTCCTCCAACTTTGATAGCAAACGGTTTCTACATAAATCTCTTCCAAAAAGGAAACGATGTGCTCAGATATCCAATAGCATTTTAAGATTTTCCACATCCCCGGAAGATGTAATGATTTAGTTGCTGGGATTGCCGATTGTTGGATGTTTAGGTTCATCGGGGACGTCCCTGAGGTAAAGAGTTTAGCCGACGATTAAGCTGCTTGTCCCGCAGGAGCTTAACAGACGCCTGCCGTTGCTTTCACCCAGCAATTACCACAACTGTCGAGTATGCCTGGCCATGTTCTCTACTTTTCGCTAACCTTTGCGTTAAGGTAGCATGTAACAATCGTGATATCGTCACGCGACAAAGCGCCAAACAGCCGACTGCAAGCAGGCATAAAAAGCGTCTTTATTGCTGTCACTCAGCACATTTTTCATGACATTCAGCGTCGTCTGTTTGACATTTAAGCGATAGATCTGGATTCGCTCCGACACTTGTTCCACAGAAATGACCGTCCGGCTTGCTCTAGGGGACAACGGGATACCCATATCGGCATGGCGTAATGTACTGTGGTTTTACCAACTAAATGTTCATATATCCTACAGGAGAAGCATCCCCTTCTCCGGGAAGCGAACTTCTATGACCGCCAGTACGTCGAGTTTGTACCGGCGGGCCTTACGACAGACATAATCTGACTTAAATTTGCCAGATAAGGAACGAACATTCATACATACTACCTCTTCTAATGTTGATTGCTGAAGTCACGGATGGAAGAAGGAGTACTTGC
>UZAM01000030.1:0-12877 GCA_900618415.1 Soboliphyme baturini
TTCATCGTGGAAACGCTGATTCCCGTATACTATACTTTCTCATCTCGATTGTTGATTGGGAATTGGTCTATTTTAGTTGCCTTTTATGTACGTTAATTTGCCGTATCACTGATTTTCTTAATAATACCTTCAGTAACGAATTTCGCACTGGGCCTTCATAAAAGAATGACATGAAAATCTCAACATAAGCGCTTTAATGTTTCACAAGGTCGTATTTGTTAGACTCAGTGATAATCGATACACCGCTGCTACGGGTCGAAGGAATTATCTTATTTACACTAAGTGCTCTTGGCTACACCAGTACTCTCCATTGAATGATCAATCATGCAATTTCCATTGGTTTCAGGGAAATGTCGCACCATCCAAATGATTCTAGACGACCAGGGTGCATTTAGCGAGGTCAGTGCCTTGCGGAATTTGAGCAGCCGTTGTGCATTGACACATTAAACCATGACGAACTGGACAAGTCTGTACTCACACTGGAAATTGTGGCTCTTCCAAAATAAATACACCCTACCCGTCACTGATTCAGTCAGACTAGACAAGTTAGTATATCAGTTCGAACTCGTGGCTGAAGTAATCAACACACGCGCTCTGTTTCAGTCATCTTGTCATCGGTTTAAACCGGTATATCGCGTGTTCATTTAGTTGTGGCTATCTCTAAGGTTGCTTGCTGTAAAACACTGATATGCATCAAACACTTTAAACACACAAAAGGAACTATCAGGACACAAGTGATTATTTTAGTGCTTTCACGAAGTTCTTCTCTCGTAGTTGCATACCTGCCTTTTGTCGTTGGCCAGCCAGTAAGAACAAAGATTTCATCACTGGATTTCAAATCGAGGAGTACACCCATTTGTGGCTGTTTCTGTCGAAACTTGACGGTCACCAGCGTCGCAGAGAAAGCAGCCATGGTGGATTTCATGTTCAGCGGAGGCGAAGGTCGTTTGGTCGACGATTGAACGGTTGCAACATGGGCGAACTGGCCGAAGACGACGTATGTGCAGATCAGCAGCGACATAATTTTTGCAGTTTATGCATAAACGATTCATACGAAGACTAAATCGCATCAACCACCCCCGTTTTATGATGATACGCTAGATGAATAAGTAAACAATTGCGCGGAATGCTGAAGGTTTCGAAAATAAAGGCACATCTCCAACGTTAAGTTCGATGTGCGCTCGACGTTGCTTAAGCAAACACCTAGCCGCCGTATGCGACTGATTGAAGTCATGAACATGATGACGTGTTTTCCATAAGTTATGCTGTCGCTTGCTCGTCGTTCACCCTACTTCGAGCAAAACATTCGCATAAAGCTGCATATCATTGTCGCAATACAACGAAATGAGCTTCTTTGCAAAGAATGGATCAGCCACCATGCCATTGCTTTAATAATCGTTTGCTTTCCGGTACATTATTGTTTCTGATACCAGATGCTTTTGTACTGCGACGTCTATATTTTACATCTATCGACATATTTTGTTTATTTGACTGTTTCACCGTTTGTGCATGTCCGTAAGTCCGTCTTTGACGACCATTAATGCAGTACATGTTGGAAACCTTTAATCATTAACCTTAGCATTCATCGTTATTGCATACGATTAATATTTTACCTGATTTTATGCGTAAGTGAATTTCCTACACGATTTCAAACAAGGATTGAAAATTTCTGCTTATTCTTCAGAATCCATCTAGTGTATGCAAATCCAATCGAACAGATTCTGTGTTTCAAGAATGTACATTGTTTCAGCCGTACTATTCCAAAGACGTTTAGAGTTCACAATATATGTTGAAGATTGGATGATGATTAAAACAAGACATGTGAAACCCTTGAAGTAAGCATATCTTGCACCTAACAATAAAATGAATAGGCAAACACTCCGTGCAGGTCGCAATGAAACTAACAATAATGACGCTGAGCCGCAACGGTGATGAAACTAATTAAATTTCGTCCGCCTTATCTGTAACCTCTTCCATGGAGGAGAGTAGGTAGTGACCGACGTATGGTATAACTTATCAGTTAGAATCAGGCTGAGGTATTTTCCATGGCGTAAAATCTTGAAGCATGTAACTTAGGAGATAACGCCTAATGAATCGATGAATCGCTTTATTTTTCGATACAGATTGGTTCAGAAAAAGACACGTTTCTATAAATACGTAGAAGTACTTGTGATTTCCGTAATCTCTGTCCCACTATAGCGTATGCAAACCCCTTTTTCATGCATAGATTGTCTGAACAACGGACTACATTTGACTGCTTTCTGTGTGCCTGATGATCTTCTCTCTTTCGCATTATTTGCACATTATATGACATGTGTTGGTTCAGTTAATGTTATGCCATAATTTATAAAATTTATTAAATTTATTCATTAAAGATTTTGGTCATGCAGAATTAGCAGTGCTATACAGTGTCTCGAACGTTCCACATTCCCGCAAGCCTCTGTGGTTGGGAGAAGATGACTAGAATCAGGAATGAATCCTTCAGGGCAGTTGCTCCAAGGTCTTTGGTCGCTAGGTTCAGCGAATGGTAGGTGATTTACCTTCCTTTCCGGAAGCTTTCTCAAGTCTTGTCCGAACCGTCGCAGTTCTGACTTCTTAATCTACAGAAGCATCATCTGTACGGCAAATCTGTCAGTGTTACCTGAACTTTGAAGTATGCCGTGATGTATGAGCCTTGTAATCCGTTGTAGAGCGTAAATTTTAGTCGGTTCCAATTGGGAGCACAGTTTCTCAATCATGGTCCCTAATTCATGACTGTGGGAACGGAAATCACATAGAACACAGGCTACTTCGACTCTATACTCAGCTAGAGGTTTGACATACAGGAAACACATCAAAAATTAATTTGATTGTTAGTAAGCTGGCCTCCAGCATTTTTGAAATAAACACCTAAAAAATAATAAAATTCCCGTTTTTCCTTGTGTGCATTGAGTTGTTCTCGAAGTTAATAATGATTCGGCATTTTCGAGTACCATGAGTGGACATCATTTAAACTTGAGCCACTTAAAAATGTACAGGGTGACGCTGCAGTACTCTTTTTAAAATTCTGGCTGTTCCTAACAGAGTCACCAGAGTATGTCTTTTTGCAGTTCATCTAAATTCATCACTGCATCAATTGAATTTATGATGTGCTGATGGTCTCTCCATCACTGTTCTGAGGTCACCGATTACCAGAGGGATGACATTTCTTTCTATTCTCCAGATGTTTCGCATTTTCATAATCAATTCTTGACATTTCTGTGTCCTTCATCTGTCATATTAACAGAAACTTAGCCGTCAGCTGGGAATAGTATATCAATGATTTATGCCCGCATTTTCGCTTTGTCTACAAACGCAATTTCTAGGCAATGAGCTGATGTTTCTTCCTCAGTTCGTATCAGGAAGTCGCAGAGTATTGTCACTTGCTGAGTCTCTTTCACCTCGTTGCCTTGCCGTTGGTAAGTCGTCTCACTTGCACAAATGCCACTGGACAATTCCTGCAACGATGCTTTGTCTTTCCTTGTATTCTGCAATCGTGAGCGTTTCGAAGTCAGAAATTATATGGGTCAAGGTCTCATCCTTCACTTGATGCCTTCTATACCTTGCTTCTGGCTGAGTGTACAAGATTTTAACTTTTTGTGAGTTCCTGTTCAATGCTTGGTCTTGGATGGGGATCAGAAGGCTCTAGTTTTCGCCACTGAGTGCACATCTTGACAGTCAGTTGAATGTCTGGTGGGTGTCTTTGACTTCACGTAGTCGCTGAAGATACTGTCCATGAAGCTTCTTATTCTTTCGAATATTGTATTAGATGTTCTCAGCATTTTGCTGATGATTTTCTGCATTTCTAACTGTTTGCTGTTCTTGGCTGCACAACCCGTTGGCCATTTCCGCTATCAGCACCCTTATCGTTCACCGAAGCAGCCAGCGATTGCCTAAGGAAGGACATCTTTAATCTGAGCGTATCTTCGATAGTGCGAAACCACCTGTTTGCATCTGTACGGGGGGGGGCATTTAGTCTGCCGGTATCTGCTTCCTATTCATGTTCAAAATTTTTCGTGTCTCTCTATCCAGTTCTAGCATTTATGCTTGCATCCATTTGAGATGTCTCCTCCTAAGCAGCGCTAGCAACGCGTACTGCTTAATGGCCGTAATTTTGTTCTTCAAGATTACGCATATTCTTTTTTCGCACCCTGTCTTTAACGTTTGTTTCAATTTTTCATATAATATACTGAGGGGCTTCAGAACCCCGATGCATTTGTAAGATTGTCCTTCTTCCAAACCATTTACTGTGCCAATCAATAGAGTCATTCCGTCGCTTTTCCAGGCCTTTCCATTTTTAATCTCGACTACAGTGTATTAATCTGAATCGAATTTCATGCTAATCACTGGGATCATTTGGACCGGTTTCAACAAGTTGGATATTTACCCCGGTTTCTGAATAACGTTGTAGGTCGCAGGGTCAAATACTGGCAACATCACTAACAAATTCCTCCTTTATCAACTTTGGGTGGTAGGATATATACTAATCATTACGGTGAATGGCAACGGAGGATCAGGATTAGACTCGACAGAGAGAGAGCCTGTAAAACAGCTGCCACATCCAATGAGAAAAGCATGCGTGCAAATTTCCCAGTTTCTGAACTAACGGTATTGATCACAAATAACGAGGCGATACACTTTGAAGCTTGTCATCAGAATGTTCTAATGACTTGTTAAAACTATTCGCAAGGAATAACTTGAATGCAACTCTTGCTCCAGCAGCCGTATCGCTGGTAATTAACCGATTTCGTGCTGTTATTTTATCAAATTCATTTGAATTTTGAATTGAATATCCTGACTTGCTTGATACATGATATCAGATCAATAATAATTAGACAGAAAGCGAAATGACTCGTTTAACTTGAATGACATGATTTGAGTAATCAAACCTAGTTACATTTCCCATACTGTTGTACTGATGTGACGAAAAGGTATCAGGTTTGTCGTGCCTTTTATTTAAGTTGCATGGTCGAAATTCCTGAAGACTTAAGGTCAAGCTTAGATACAATCCACCTATGCGCGCTTTCCCAGTCCGTGTGTGTCAAGTGTTCCAGTGCGGTGGGGTTGTGACGTCGTTTGTTAATAATTATGCGCATTCTACTGCGCAATGCAATGGTGCCTGTGCGAGTGAAGCTGAAAAATATTTGATCGGCATACTGACTCATGCCAGACGAAGGGTATGAAAGAGCTGCAAACCTCACAAGGCATCAAAGTACATCAAAGAAAGCTGCCTTCTTAAGTAAACATTTTTGCCAGATAAGGACTTATGATCGATCCTTTAGAAAATGCATGACGCCGGTGATTAACCTGCGGTGGGATGCCGTAAGACGAAACATGTTTGAAGAGGCTTGCTGAAACCCTGCTGAATAAGCTAAACCTATCTTAAAGCAAACTGCAGTCGTTTAGTCATGATTCTGCGACAAATATTTTTAAACATGACTACAACAAATGTCTAATACACCTAATATGGCAATAATGCAGGTGTACCTTGAATAGTAACGAACAGAATAATATGTTAATTCAAATCGTTGCCTATTCCTGATGCCTATAGGAAAACCTAATAATTTTTTTTCTTGTGCATATATCATTTAAATTGAGTGAAATGTCACCACTGTATATTTGAAGATAAATGTGCAAGTTTTGATAAAATCACTACGGCTGATTTTCACGTTGCGGAAATCGATATGATAGGAAGAATCTAATTTTCTTGGCCCAAGTAGTAGACACTGTCTATCTGCCAGCAGTTTTGTTTCCTGCTATAATAGCTTTATATAGACGCGTTCATTGTTCATCATCCCCAAAACAACCGCGTTAGAGTAAGGCAATTAAGGCACAAGAGTACGATGAGAATCGTCACAAGAAGCTGCAGCAGTGAATGGAACTGCAGGTTCGAAACGGTGTGCCAGCTATTGAAGGATACCGTAATTCTTCACCGAAACGGGGGTTTGGATTGCGATAAATCTGTGATGCTCATAGTGACATTTTCCAGGCTCGGTCGTCGAGTACACTGGTTCATCGGTTCCTCGATGAAATTCCAATCCAAAGAATTGAACACTCGCTTCTTTGCCTGATGATCAGGACTAGACTTGATAATTTTGGTCAGAGTGAGTCCAATATTCAAAAATAAGAGGGCAGTTAAGCGCACCGGAAACTCGATCACTGAGTCGCTCGTTTAGACAAGCTCTAAATCGTTGACTGTAAAACGACGGTTTCGCCAAACTAGTCCGAAGCTTTATACAACGTACAATGGTCAGAGATGGTCCCGCTGAAACGGCTGAAGCTTTCGAATTCGACGGATGCATAGAATCATCCTGATTCCTATATAAATTGTTTCATATTGAATAAAAAATTAAATCTGATATATCCTATGCATTTATAGGTAAACGTCTAGGCACAAAAAAAATATCGATCGATTTTATAAACAAATAAGAATATGCTCTTCTTCGATAATTTGCTTATCTGCTGTGGCATAAAAGGTTTGATTACAACACATATCCTTTGCTCAGACGGATCACGAAATAATCGTTGCGCAGTTCCAAGGAGTTATTTTCCGAAATGATGCGATAAATGCCATTTTTTCTCACTTTTCACATCAATCCATTAAACTCATCAGGATTTCACGTCTTCTTGGTCATGAAACGTCAAATATGCCTAAAGGGTAGAGAATATCATGAAAAATTTCGTCCAGCTTGCACCATAAACAGAAAATCTGTAACTCCAAAGGTTTCTTCAGAAAAGGCTTACTTTTCAGTAATGATGTGCGTTCAATCGAAACATCAAAGGGGAAGGAAAAGACAAAAGACAAAACTTCTAAGAAACTAGAAGATAAGTATCTAGTGCAATGACATAGTTTCATTTAGCTGATTTTATGTTGCTGTCATTAGATGAATTATTTTGTTGCAAATCAGCCAATATGTCAAACATCAAAATATCTGTTTTTCTTCTAACGTTCTATTTAGCAAGGCATGCGTTTATTTCATTCTAACTCTTTTGTTATCAGCTAGGCCTTCAGCCAATCCTTGAAGATTGTTATCATTCTTCACGACGTCGATCTGGAATTTCTTTCATCTATGATTTTTTCTTTCTTGTATTGTCAATAACCATGTTAAATTGCTTAGGCAATAAGCTGTTGTGTCATTTGTTCCATAAATGAGGAAACAGACCGATGGAAATCTTTACTATAATTGCCAGCGTTTCTGTCAAGCTATTGTGGCAACCTCAGAGCAAACAATTATTTACTATCAGTCTGTTTCCTTTTGTACTGAACAACGGAAGTCGCAACTTACTGAAGATAAGGGCAAAAAATTGAAATGGGTCTCAGAAATCATTTACTAATGTGTACTTTAGGTTCTTGTATTATACCTGCGGATCACTTGAGTCAGTTTTATATCAGCCATTTTTTAGAGTAAGACAAATGAGGTTATTGTCTCGTGGTTCGTTCTGCTACTGCTGCAAATTCATAACAAAACGAGATGTGATTTTTCAGGACAAGCAAAAACCTTGGAATACGCGATGAAACGAGACAAAACAGACTTATGCTGTGCTAATGAAGGAACTAGTTCAGATGAATCCATTCATAATGAAAACCTGCGTGGAGGCACGGAATTTCAATACATATATTTTTCTCCTTATACCAACTGCCTTATTCTTACGGTAAACACCTCGAATTGCAATGAACCTACCGCAACTGACTGCCTAAAGTACTGCTTGCATCATTCGAACTTTAAACGATATTGCCGGAAAATTTGCGACGTTCGTTTCACGCTTATGAATGATTACAACTCCAGATCTTCATTTTAAGATTTGTAGTCAGACCTCCCTTCGTTCAGTCTGACTTTCCTCTTGAAGGCGTAATTATGCCTTCGGTTAATAGTTGGCCCTGTGTCCATAGGTTAAATGTTCAGGGTTCAGGGCTATCACAATGACTAAACAAAATCGCCTACTTCATCTCAGCATGTTTTTTATAACGGAGGCTTACCGTTCTTTGCGAACTGCACGTTAATGTTGGATTTATTGAAAACTACTATCGAAAACGTTAGGAATTTAAAGAAAACTTGCTTGCATTGGGAATGTTTATTCGACCTATACTTTTCTGTCTAAAGGTTATAGATTCTAGAAATCTTCATTTATATACAAAAATAAAGATGTTCTTACGGCGTTAATGCAAGAGAGCAAAATAAGCATCGCAAATTAATGTGGGTAGGTTTGCTACTCGTACTCTGCTTACTCTGGATGACGAGCATCTATCGATTCAAACGGATAACCAATGTATTGGCCTTAACCCGGAACTACAGAAAAGTTTTCAGTCACCACACTTCAACACCGATGGTCTAGTTAAAACAGAAGTAAGCAAATGCCAGTTTTAAATTTAAGATGACAATGAATAATGCCGCGACCCGAAAGGAGAAGCGGCGATGGAAGATGAAGATGAATAATGCTGTGGAACTGCAATTTGATTACAGGGATAATGTTATGTGCAATTCAGGACAGCCTTAGAGCAGCATTTTCAAGATTTGACTATCCAAGTTCTGCGAATCATTCCCTCTGTATCTAATCATCGACATGATTCATTGTCTCTAAATTTACTTTTGCTATAGCCCATAAGTTTGATTTTACCATTTAGAAAGCAAAGGCTATTATGAAATTGCAAAGATTTCTAAGGGAAGCAAAACGCCTTAAAATTCAATGGCTAGAGAAGCGTTGAGCATCCAGACTCCATTCGGAAGTCAATGCTTTTGACAACGCATTGCTAAGGCATGATGGAAACATGTTACCACATACATTATTTCTGAAACTCATTTCAATTCTGCCTTGTTCTTCAGTAAATTGCTGCAAAACTGATCCTAGACACAAAGAAACAGAAACTACTGTTTGCTTTATAGATGAACATTTATTTACCCTGAGGATGACCATTGCAATTTGGCTGAAACTTCATACGTAATCAACGGATTAAACGCAACAGCAATGACAATTATTGCATTTCTGATGGCATGAACTTAACACACAACTTGTGGGGATTCACTGCATGCCTTCTTAATCTTGGTAGTGAATCACTTCAACTTACGTATCGACGATACGTAATAATGGAAATTCCATCTATTTTCATCGAATGAATAACGTTCGAAATCGATGGGTAGACGCATTATATCACATACTGATCCAAAGATGAAATACTTTGTTGTGATTTGACGGCCATACTGTAAAACAGCACAAATGGTATTCCATTGCACATTGCAACATAATGGCGCAACGGATCAATCTCCGGCTGACACTGCATTGGGTTGAGTAATAATAAACAATTGTGTGCAGTTATTTCAGCATCATATGCTAGAAAGAAAGATAACAATAGCATAATCAGACAAGATAAAAATTTTTAAGTCAGCGAAGTAGAACATATAAAACAATAAGGCTTTAGAAACTAAAATGCACAGAAGTTTCAACAAATCGTGCTACTGAAGAAGGAACAACCACAACGTCAAGAACGACGTTAAATGTCTGCCTCTTTAAACGGACCTACAGCAAGAGCTTTCATATTTTCACATGGCGTTTTCAGACCCTTTCTTTCCTAGAATAAAGCGAATCAGTGAAAAAAGCAGCAAAAATTCAATGAGGACTACACTTTGATTAAACAGGTCGCTACAAAACCTTTAAGGGTACATATTTATCAAAAAGATATGGAAAACCTCACCTCCTTCATCGATACTCTGACGATATTCGTCGATCTGCAATTGCTGCAGGGTTTCGTCGGATACGGCTGATAAAGAACGAATCGCGTGTAACATTCGCGACACCTGAAAAACCGCTTCGTTGCCACGTGATGCGTCACCTTGTGTCCCTTCTGCTTGCACAAATCCGACTGCGCATGCCAAGTATAATCACACTATAAGCAGCAAATCTTGTATCATCTAACGTATGATCAAACTGAGGAATCATATGACAAAAACAAATCAAGGTAAAAAAGTGCATTCACATAGTTCGCTGTGATAATTGTGAAAGCGCGCCATGAAGAACCTCAAAGCTGTAGGATTACTGAGGCAATCGAAACCAGTGGGGACGTATTTCCTCATACCATGAAAGTAAATCCACTTTCGAAAAGGATACCGTTACGAAAATTTTGGGCAGAAGAAACTGAAGTTACAACCCTGATCTATTTTCTCACAGAGCTCGCTGAAGCATCACGTCGTTACTCTCACTGAATAAAATATAACACAACGCATTACTGAAGGTGGGAAAAAATACTTGACTGTTGTTTGATGAAAATTTTATATCGACATTCCTTTCATGCAGAAGTCTTACCTTCTTGCAGGTGATCACTTTGCAGTCCTTTAGCTCCATGATCTCGCTTAAACGTTTCTCATTTCGTTCCTTGCATTCCATCACTTTGAAATATGTAAGCTCTCGTTCTTGATCGACCTTTGAAGCAGAAAATTAGAACTTCATAGATGAAAAAAGCAAAGAAAAGACGTACCGAACGTAACTCAGCTTCATGAGTAGAGGTTTTGTTCAGCAAGGCCATGATCTGTTCTCTGGTCATTTTTACGTCACCAAGACGAGCCTTTGTTGGTTCGGGCTAACAATCATAATCCACATTACAAAATCATTAGATTTTTGCAAATACGACATCAAAAGTTATCTCTGAATCTTTAATAACCTGCATATTAAAGCAAAATGACACAGAAAAAGCGTTCTAGATACATAACCTAGAGGTCCGTACTTCATAACTACACTCAGCTAAACTATTTTTTAACGGGTGGGGGGACAGTGATGCAACGGGGTTAGTAACATGATTTACACTTTAGACCTACTGAAAGAAAATCCCTGGCTCAGCGTATAAACTTGTCTTCTTAACCAATAATTCCTTAGAGGAAAAAAATCACCGTCGTATTCATTTTCCTTCAACGTAAAAACCTGAAAGTGAGCAGGAGCCTGCTCCGATAGGTCTAAGCAATGATGTTGACAACCACTCAACAGTAATATCCTCCAGTGATCAAAGCTTCACAAAGTATTGTCTTCCTCTGAATCTGACAGTTAAATTATTTAGCTAGCTGTGGAGATAGAAAACGGAGAACATAATTAACATATACTGGAGGAGCGTAAACCTGTGTTCATGGCGCACTTAAAACGAAAACAAGTCAGATAAAGGAAAGAACTACAGTAATACAGCTATAGTACAATATAGCTACATATAACTATACTCTATTCTACAGCTGAGAAAATGTTGCAAGTTGTTAACCTGCGAACTAATAGGCACAAGAGAGTGATCTGATACAGTCATACCAAAGGGGTACTGATCTGTCATCCGGAACGCACACCTTACTGCAGGAATTCGTCTTAACCTACGCACTGGTGACAATCGAATCGACAATCGCTGATTAGCAGAAAATAATGTTGATTATCATGTTACTTGGAAAGCAGAGTCATGTTAATGTCTTGCCTGAGGGAGTCGAATACTTTGTCAGGACTTTCTGTTGAAAACGAGCTGATACGGAACCCAGAATGGAACTTTATTAAGGAACAATTATGACTAAATAAATAATGCATGTAAAGAACGATGGTCGAATCTTCATAGCAAATAGCGTTCAGATGATTCCTTCATTCAGTCAAAGAGGAACAGCCATACTTAGAATCAATTTCATCATATTTGGCTCATCTCAGCTAACTGACTTATATCTATGCATTTCTCTTTCTGATCACGCACTAACAAACGGCTAGTTAAATTTCAGAAATACCTAACAGAAGAGAGCTATGCATTGCGGATGACTAAAAAGTGCTCTCCTCCTATCGATGAGCAGTAAACTCTGCAGTTAAAAAACACCATTCTCAAAATATGTTTAATTCTAAAATTGGTAGCATGATTACTACTGCTAATCAGAACTTTCAAAAATTTTTATATCGTTCTTTCTCTAAGTACGTGCAACACAACTCTTGCAAGCGAAGAACATCAATTATATCGGGCAGCATTTACAAGTGACGGCAGGCAAGATGGAGAAAGAGATGCACGAATCAGACAGACAAACACTCATAAGGGAGCTATACCAGTCAGTGTCGACTAAGGTGCCGAGCAGCCTTGCAAAGTTATCTATCCTCAAGCGGGTCATTTATCTTCCCTTATGGTCACAAGTCGAATGTTAGAGTGAGATTTGGTTGAAGAACCGCTAGTGCAATAAGGCTCGATAAGCTTTTGAACAAAAAAAATATACCCTCTGTCATAAGCCTATTTAAGCACTATCTGCGAGACTCAGAAGAATCACTGTTTCACAAAGCGAAATGGCGATGGGCATATTAAATACCTAGTACTGCTACGCCTTGGAATGGAATCAAGCTCAACCGATGAATGATCGGTACCATGGTAAGAATCTGATGAAGGTGTTGTTCACAAAACTCCTAAGACTATGAAAAGTAATGAATGACTTTTTAGACAGCGTCAGACTGCTGTCTCTCGTGACTTACGCGTGGTGGTAAATTCAGCATATTGTCCTCATCTCATTCATTTCTGATAACAACCATCGTAAGTAGCATAGGCGACTTTACACAAGGTGGAAAAGACCAGATATCGCACCTGAAGAACTGGTGCGCATAAAGCTGAACTCACGGACTTTCAGTTGTTGACTATCGACATTCGGAACATCAACTGCGTATGCACACAAAGTACAGAAGTACACAAACGTGATTACACAATCTGGTCATTGAGACTAGGAGCATGACCGTAAAGCATACAATTACAGTTTACTCCTTATGAATGCGAGATACGTATAGAGGGCTCAATTGCTGTGGAAACCGAAAATACGTTCATCTAAGAACAGACAAAAGTTATTTCTTAATGGATGTTTCGGCCATGCCTTTGCCTGAGTGTACTCTT
>UZAM01000031.1:0-12796 GCA_900618415.1 Soboliphyme baturini
TGGTCCACGATTCATGACCGTAGGTAAGTATGGGGATAAAGATCGACTTGAATATTGAGAGCATAGTTTTGTTATCTCCATGTATTTTAAATTCATTCTCTGGGATCTGTGAAGATTATATGATGCTACATTCTACTTTCCATTTGGGGAACACTGATATAAGACTCCAGTCTTGCCGATTGAGCATGAAGTAGGAGTAACCTTTGTTGAATACATCTGAATTGAGAATATAAGGAAGTCTATCATCATGTCACTAACCAGTCATTGTAGAGTGTACAACATGCCTAAATTTGTGGCATTCCCTGATGCTCTAATTTCCTTTTAAAGAATTTAATTTTGGTTGTTCTTTCAATCAGAAACAATTATGCAATAGAGGCTATAAAAGGCATAGCGACAGAATGGATTAAGGCACTGTATTTCGATAGCCGTGTGGAAAATGCGACAGTACACAGCAACGACAACAGGGCTTGGTATTCCTGTTTATCCTGGGTTTCGTCCTTTAGTGGACAGGCGCCTCTCAACAGCAGTAAGAACTATGCTTGCACCAAGTTTTCGGAAAAAGTCTCTCTGATAATGCTATTGCTTTTGAGTTTCATCTAATACCGTATATCTGCAATTACGGTAGTGTTGCAGATAGCGCTCAGCCACTTCCGATTTGATGGCACCTGACGTCACTGTCTGGACTGTCTTAAATTCAATGGCACTTGCATTTTTCTATCTTCGCGCTTGCCTTGAAACTTGATATGCAAGTTTGTCACCGCTTACCACAAACTGGTATTAAGAGCTGCAAAAAAGTGTCATGCGACTGCATCGGTATAAGAAGAACCTCCATAGGCTGTATTTCAGCATTTTTCTGCGGATCACGCATAGCCTAACTTCATCGTAACAGAAAAATGTCATGGTGGCTCATTTCGTTTCGAAACGAGCTTTCCCTCCTAATTAATTACCTACTTTTCTATCCTCAGCTTCTCACTCAATGAACTTGAAACTAAATTAAATTAAATTAAACTCAACTCAGATCACCCTTCTTGGTTATCAATGAAACCATGCAACTCGATCAGTGGCAATACGACTACTTACCCAGACAACAGACACCTGACAGAGTAAAAATTGAAATTGGTGGAATCAAAGCTGTGCAAACAGTTCCGTCTGTATCGACTGCTTTTCTACTCGATGTGCCAAGGTACACTTCATTCATTAACTGTTCTTCGATACACCGAATGACATTTTAGCATACCTAGCGGCATTCTTGGGCCTTTGCAAGAAAATGGTTCGGTTTGCTCTTAAAACGGGTAGGCAACGCATTAATGTCTTAATCCACACTCTCTGTCTATCACCAGCTTGTGGCCATTGTCCAGTACAGACAGATCGCAATTAAGAAGATCATCTTTGACTTGCAGGGCGAGTATAATACCTAGGCCATATGCTGATCGCTGCCATTCTCTCAGGCTCTGTGAGCAACTACAACTATTCTATGCAAAAAACTGTCCACTGCCTCGTCAGTGATTGGGAATGTATGGTAGGCAGATTCAGGTCTTCTAGGAATGATGATTAAGCGTTAGGGCAAATCCACTTATTATTGATGTATATTTACGCCGAGTCACCTATGCATATTATCACGCGAGAGTGCCAATGGCTGAACTTCCATATTCTTTGTCTGGTTCAAGCCTAACAACAGTGGCAGCCGAGAAGAGGATCTTTTCTACTGTTGACCTGTATAGCATATCATGAGTATTCTTTGAATTTTTGTTCAGACCTCTGACTTTCCTCCTAGAAACAGTTATCGATAAAACAAGCATGGTCCTTTACGCCAAACTGTTTGTGAATGAAAGCTGACTAACTAGCAGCTACGTATTTGGCACCACCCTCCGTTAAACCCGATCGCACGCAGTGAGAATAATAACTCATGACTCCTCCAAGACCAGATTTCACGGAGTGATGCATTGTTGTCTTGTCCTAATTACCCATGTGAATCATTTACACTGACGATGCCATTTATCTGTATCACCTTGTTCGCTATTGGCCTGCGCTCAAGAGGAACGTTACTTCATAGGTACTCCTTATATGCCATCGCATTAACATCAAAAGATGTTAATAAAAAAACATATGTAAATATGTTACTAGAGTATGTCAAATGACGCATAATTTCTCCATGACTAGCTCATTGTTCCTAAATGTTTAGGATGTCATTAAAGCAGGTTATGACCTCATGGTGTTTGAGTAACTGCTGCTTCTAAAATATCAGCGGTAAGAGACGAGGTTGCTCTAGTGCAGAAAATGATGCAGGATGCATCAAGCACTGCGAATGCCCTGATTCCCTGGAGCCTTGACCAGCTGAAACCCCTCCCCCAGTCAAGTGGGGAAAATGGACAGTGCAGTACTCCATGAAATGTAGTTAATGCCACCTTTGCGTTATTTGACATACTCAGAAGTAGAACAACTTTCATGTGTATATGGTATAAAGTGAGAAAAATAAAACTGTGACGCGTGATGATCACGTTATTACAATTACAGCAAATTTTCTGCCCAGCAGCACGGCTTTGACAAGGGTACGATAAAGATACCGTTCCAGGTATAGCAGGACTTTGAAGAGGGTACAATAAAAACACCGTTCAAGGTATATAATAACCACGAAAAAGAAGACTAAACTCGTCGAAGTAACCTCAAGTGTATTGCAGATTCAAAGTGGATTATATTCACAGGCTTATTCACAGATTCCCATCACAGAAACATAGCAACGATGACCTTATTATGGCACAGTTCCTGATCCGTCTTTGATACACTCGGTCGATAGATTTAAAAACGCTCAAACTTACCTGCTAAAAGCTCAAAGTTTCCTTGATAAATCTTCGTTGTCCCCGTACAAGACCACTACAGAAATTTGTTTACGGCGTCTCTGAATTGGACCCCACTTTTCTATCTGTGTCAGCGCAACTTCATCCATATAAGAAAACCGGCTGACGATAGGCAAAAAAGCTTTACCGGCGGATATCATCAAACCCTTTTTACAAACAGGTTTCGCTTCTGCTGTGTTTTAAAGTTTTGAGCCGGAGGATGGTGGCGTTTTAGCGAAAACAAATATTTTGAAGGCATATCCAATGTAATGTAAGAATCTGCAGAAGACCTTGAATTACGGTCATCTGCTGAATAGTTATTGCTGATCGCTTTTCGAACACATACTTTACTTGAAAAGTGAGGATTCGCAGTCGAGTATCCTCTTACACCTGCCTGTATTCCAGCTCACAACTGTCACTGTTCAAAAGCTTGCAATTCAGTGGCTGCCTTAGTTCAGAATGACAAGGCTTTGTACCTCGCCAATGAGTTGTTCCTCTTCAAGGTTGATATATCGCAGCCGCGATCATTTGGACGTGTGGATCAGGTTGTCTCAAGAGATGTATGCAAGGCTGACTTTCTTCGTAGGGCCACATGGCAATAATGGCTCAACGAAAAGAACGTTTCGAGTACGTCAAATGACGGGCATTGCTGTGGCGTACAATCCAATCATGGATCGTCTGATTGAAAAAACCAAGGAGGATCATTGGTGAAATATGTTAAGGATAATACCCCCAATGATCGAAAGTAAACAGCATGCTTTGAGATTGAATGGGCGAACAAACCGGTGGATTAGAAGAATCGTTCCCAATTAAGTAATTAAATCTACCAGAACAATTCAAAAGAATTTAGTGGCAAGTATTAATGTCTTGGAATAGAATGGTTTGAAGCACAGTGTGAAATAATAGAATGCATTGATAAATGGACGTTTCAAGCAGATTGACATTCATCGCCAATTCTCATGGCCAGCAGAAGCCGAAGCATATGTCACTTGATAGATGCAGCCAGTTGTTTGCGCTGTCCCCTTAACTGTTTGCGATTTATACAGGGGAAGCTAGAGACCACCTTATGCTACTGTATACTTCTTATCCATTGAGAATATGAGCGTTTAAAGCACATTGGCAACTGCTGCTTGGCTCAAGATGTACGTTGTTATCATAGTAATCTAGAGGCTCACATCTCCATCTCAGATTACGTAAATGGTGTTGAATTAGTCGCTAGCGCTTGGTCTATGAGACTGCATGAACAGCAGCATTCTTCTGTCAGAGGTGTGATAAAATGTACGAACAAGTTTCTGGAAAAGCCATTTGCCATTTCCCAGGCTTCATAACTCTAATGAATCAAGTAATGCTATTTTCTGTTCATTTCTAGGTATGATCTGTGAACAGTTGTCAAAATTATTCTTCCGTAACGCCTCTTATTCTTGACCGCCTGAATGCCACCGTGGCCGAATAAATGTTGAAACGATTTCGCCGTGTTTAATGCGGGGGTTTACATGTCTTGTATCTCATACTCCTTCTTTTCGGATTTTATTCACGGTGTAAAGAAGAGGAAAGAGGAAAGTCTTTAACTATTGGAGTATCGGTCTTCCCTACAATTTCATGATGTGGCCATTTTTGGCACCGGTCTTTTCATGAAGTAAACAGAGCAGTGCTGATATCTCTTTCCATGTCATCCGCTCATAATGCCTTATTTTAAAAGCAGCTTTATTACACAGCAGCTCTGCGACGCAGTATGTAGTATGCAGTCTTCTGTTTACTTCACACTCTGCGTTTACTTATTTATCAACATCGGAATGAAGAAAGGCAAGTGATCCAACGGGGACTCTAACACGGAACCTCTCGATTCTGATTCTGACGCATTACTGACTGAGAAATCCTGGTCTGAAAGAACGTGTTGTAAAATCCATGCTCAATGGTAGGCTCATCTGCATTGTTAGTCCTGCAGCACCCTCATTTTTTTCCTTTGTTTTTTGACTCAAAATGGTTAGTTCAGAGTTTAACACGGCCTTTTAAAGTGAGAGGAAAGATGCTTCTACGTAGATTTTTGCTTAGGTTGCGCATGTAAGGTAGTCACACTACCTTTCTGATAAATGTGCCGCTTTCGACTTTCTTAAGCTTGTCAGTCTGCTTGATTTGCTGATGAATGGCTTCAAAGTGTTTTGGATAGCACCTCTGTTTCTTATTGTTCCTCTGATATAATTCAGCTCTTTCCGAATGTCACATTCATCAGAACTCAGTTTCTGACATCGACTGACAAGTGTTTTAGCGGCGCCTTTTACTGCTCCATGCGGATGATTTGTAGTAAATCGTGGAAAGCTCTTTAGTATGCTCTAGTTTGTAGTAAAACATTGTTTTCTGGCACATCTCCTGCCGCGTAACCGAGACATTCAAGAACGATGAATTGTAGTTTTGATGGTGAATTTGGTGTTGTCTGCAAGGAGGCTTTTCATATGTTGTAAAAACAGGATTTTGTGTCATTCTTACAAATAGCAAAGATATCATTTACAGACAATTTATAGAACACTAGTTAAATGTCGCCAAGTGATGTTTTGTAGACGAATGTTTTCAAACGCTTCAATAAAATTTTGGCAACGGTGTGCGTATCGGAACTTTTGAGCTCCGCTGCTTCTTTGGAATAGTCGGAAATAGTTGTTGTCTACTATATATCATGAAAATTTGTATGGTCTACATCACGGAAACGGGTAAATCCATCAAAGAAGGAAATAAAGAACACCATTCCAAACTTTGCACTGATTTAATAAAGAAGACGATGCGCAGCAAAGACGAGGTAGGCGGCTAACAAAAGTTTCTGTACTTATCAAAATAGAATGCAAAAGCAACTCGGCTTTTAAAAATTATGTCGCTGAAAATCATGAAATATATTGGCAATGCTCCAGCACAATCTGTGCCAGGAAAAACTTTATATTCGGAAAGATCAAAGATCTTTTGATGCTAACCAACAAATTTATGAATAGGTGCAATGGTCTGGATCTAAGCACTATCAGGACTCCGGCTGTTAACAAAGCGTTGTCAGGGTTAATCTCTGCTTGACTCAGCGAAAATCAAACTTTGACCCAAAAATGTGACCCTGCAGATCTGTTTGTATTACTGTACTTTAAAATGTACCGAGCATGGCTCAAAATATCGTTGATTTGCATAATAAAATGTGTATGTGGATCAATCCCATGAGAGAAATAGCGACTGTATGTTGTTATTTATTGTGTTAGTTGAACCAGATACATTAGTATCTGTTTGTATCATATACGCTGTAATTAGCCTACCAAGCCAGCTTTGATTATTGTGTGTAGAAGCTGTGGTACTTCATATGCAAGTTAATTGTAAGCGCGTGTTGTCAACGCCATGCTTCCTGTGATATGGTGGCAAAGTATTTATAGGCTGTATATGATTCACCAAGAAAAAAATATTAGTTTGTTGTTCTGAACTAGCGTTCCAGTTGCTAAAGTTGGATACCAGTTACAAACGTTTCTTACTCTACACCGATAGTGCTGTAATATAAGGCTATGGAAGCCATTTCACCGAGGTGAACCGCAACATGGCGCCGCCCTCCTGATTCTAGTCGCCTAGGGAGACCATTCTTGTCAGCCACTGCTGTATATGATTTTTAAACTCCTGCAGTGCATCGATTTATATGCCGCGTTTTTTGGAACATTGCAGCTCAGAGCTCTGGTTGGAGCAAAATGAATGTTTTCTCTATGTAATGCTTATTAACCAGCAAACATTACAAAAATAATTTTTTCCTTTGCACCGTTACTGAGGTGTTGTAGGATGGATACATGTCATTGCTTCGGTTATATCGCAGTCTTACATTTCCTCCTTGCTTCAAACCATTTAGGAAAACCATGCAAGCAGGCCACGGCTCCATGGTATTTAAGCGCCTGCACAGAATACAAGACCACGTCACCGAGTTGAAACGCGCTAATTTGTACGTGTAACTGAAGGAAAATGTGAACGCCTATTAACCCTTGGGAATTGCAAGAACTGCCCTACTTTACTCCTACTTTTATCGTGCTATAGCCATGACTGTATTTGCATATGTTAAATATCCTGTTTTTTTTCAAGAGGATAAGATACATCTCAACTAGAAAATGAGTAAGTGGAAATGCTGTTTCTCACTCTTCCAAATTCGAGAAGAGCTGTTTTTGATAAACTGCTGATCATATCGAGGACAGCCTTACACGTCGAGTGCCTACAAATTAAATTTCCATGACACGATAACTGCTGTGCATGACGTACGGTGATCAACATGTTCTTATTGTAACGTAACGTCGCCTAGAAAGATTGACTTTCTGATCTGTTATAATAGGGTGGCGTCCCTCTAGGCAATTTGTCAGACAAACGAATTAGCGTGCACAAGAACAAGTTCGTGTTGAAGAACCTGCAACCAGCAGACGAGGGGACCTATACGTGTGTGGCATCGAACTCAGAGGGCAGAGTTACGTACGATATCCAGTTGCACTATTCAAGTAGCGGAATTTCATCCTGATGTCCGACTGCGTCTATTCACTAACGACTGATTCTAGAGGGTGCGTACTTCGATACTCCGCTGCAGAACATCACGGTCGTTGAGGGCAGCACGTTGATATGGCCGTGTCAGGCGAAGGCGGTGCCGATGAACTTGAGATACCGATGGCTGTTCCAGGAAAAGGAGTTGCAGTATGGCGACACGACACTTCCGTTCCGTTCAAACGTCCAGGTATTTATTTAGTGTTCATTTTTTTCTCCGGTTGAGACGATGACACTTAGGGTGGAACGTTGAAGATATTTCCCGTGTTAAAGGAGGATCAAGGATGGTTCACCTGCGAGGCTAACAACGGGCATGACTCCATCGCCACCTCACGAGCCTTCCTGAACGTCCACTGTAAGTTTCAATGTCTGAGCTGGTTTAAACTGCTTTTATCATTGTTTCAATAAATATATTTATTTTTGCCTAAAAATAATTTAATGTAGGTGATAGAGATTCGATGGCTTAACCGATGCTAAGGTTTTATTCTACCGTCAGCATGTCACCCGAGCAGCATTCTTATGGTCCAAAATGTACCAGCAAAAATGTCAGTGGGCCATTAGTCTTCCAGCTTTTGAAACACGTTAAATCGTTACCATTTATATTAATGAAAAAGGCGGAATTCAAATTCGTTGTCAAAGAAATAACAATGTGTTTAACTTACTTGGCGTTTTGCTTTACCATTTAATATATATGAAATATAACGGCCCGATGAAAAATTAACCCTCTTATTGTGGGTTTGCTAGCACACTGCCAGCTTTCAGTACGCCTGATAAAAATAACATTCGTCTGTCAAGCCTTCGAATTTGCGCCAAGAAGCATCCTCTTGCTTCTAGTGGCCTAGGGGACAGTTTAATCAGGTCACAGCTCCATGGTATTGTAGCACCTGCGATGATGGACACAGAACATACAACGAATGTACCTCATTCTTTAGGCTATATAACAAAAACGACCCAACAAAGCGGTGTTGTTTTGCGCCCATGCACTGAGGTGCTAAAATACAGTGGAGCGTGGCCTCCTGAAACTGTCCCGTAAGCCACTAGAAGCAATCGGGCAGTGATTCGCCGTGTAACTCAGGAGAATGGCGGAAATGTATTTTTGATGTTCAAATACTGGGTTATTAAAAGGTTATTGCCGCATAAAGTTCGAAGACTTGAATATTGAGTTATGCACTAGTTCTCTGTCATTGTGGTATAACTCAACACGTTTTTCTTACTTCCTAGATGTGAAAATTGTTTTGCTACAAAAACACTGTTGGCAGGTTAAATCATAGTCGCACCTTCAGCTTCATCAAATGAATCTCACCATCCAAGCGCATGGGAAACTCTTAACCTAAAATTGCAAATTGTTCCTCTCATGAACATCAACAAATCCTTCTCGTTGGAAATTTTGTTCGCCCTCGTCATCATCATTCTTTCTATTGCGTTTATTCTTCTTCTGCTTCTGGAGGACTTTCAGACGATCTCCTGCAAAAAGCTGGTAATCAGAGCCTGCTCTCCGCCTTCTCACAGCTGAGAGCGAAGCAACGCCACAGTGGCTGATGAAGAGCAACAGAACGACGACGAAGATACCAGTCATCAGCAGAGCCGCTACCCGTTCTCCTAACAGAGGAGGCGGACAGCGCAGTATTGTAATAGTACCTCAGTTAACGCTCTGCTAGAACCACACCGACAGTCCGAAATTGGAACATATCTTAAGTCAGAACCAAAGAGCAGCAGCTCCTCGATGATGCCGTGAGTTACCAACTCGACATGGTTGAATTCATGTCAACGAAGAGCAAGGTACCCGATCCTTCGAACCTCTGCCAGTGGAAGCTGCCCTACTCATGGCGCGTACTCAGGCGATGCTCTCGTTCTGGTAGAACCCAACCTGGCTGGCAGAATCACTGAATGGAACCTTGTCAGCGGAAGGTGGCAGTCCTCCGACTGAGGGTGCAACAGGCTAAAGCTTTCACCTTGTTAGGGGTATATGCGCCCATCTTTGAGAGAAAATGATTCCTTTCTTGAGGAAGTGAAACTTGCTCTGTACGAAGTGCCGAATACGGAGTCCCTCATTCTCATTGGCGATTTTCATGCGCATGTCAGAGTAGACGGTAAAAAGTGGAACGGCGTGATTGGAAAAAACGGCCCTAGCGACCTCAATAATAACGGCATGAAGTTATTGCGGTTTTTTGCAGACAACGGATTGTCCATTATGAACACCTTCTTCGAGCATCGAAAAGTGCATCGTTACACCTGGTACCAGGAAGCTTGTGCACAGAAGTCGATGATCGATTTGATTATCGTATCGTCTGACTTGAGCCGCTCAGTAATGGACGTTCGCTTTAAGAAAGGCACAGAGCTATCAAACGATCACCGTCTTGTTGTTGATAAGCTAAGCTGTTCGAAATGGAGTATCAGACGAAGATCTGGTGACACAGGCAACCTGAGAATCAAATTGGAAACAGTATCTTCGATGGATAGAAGAACGAAAAATGCAAACAACTTTACATCGCACCACGTTTTGAACAGATCCCGGTGACGACCACTGATGTGGAAACCGAGTGGCAGCTCTTTAAGAGCGGCATCTCGAGGCTGCCGCCGAATGCTGCGGATTTAAACGGGTTGGTCTGCTGCCTGGAGGTCAGAAAAGATCTTCTTGGTGGACATGAGAGGTACAATTGGCAGTTAAACAAAAGAAGGCAGCGTTCAAGAAATGGCTTGGAAACAAAGAGCCTTCTACTCACGTGCGATATGTTGAAGCACGCATGGCGACAGCGAAAGAAGTTGCGAAAGCCAAAGCTGATTCCTGGAGGAACTTCTTTGAGCTGTTGGAGTCGAATTTCCAGACGGCCAACAAGATATTTGGCAGACCATCCGCCGGCTCCGACGTGAAAAAATGGGCGGTCTAAGAGTCTTGAAGAACATGTCTGGAGGCCCTCTTACCAAGGATAAGAACATTCTTCTGTGATGGAGAAAATGCTTTGAGGAACTACTTAATCTCGAACAACCGCAGGAAGACTCGCCTCTAGAGCACCAGGGAACGGATATTCTGTTTCTGTGAAATGCTTGAAAGATGAAAAGCCTGTTGAAACTAATCAGATCCGCGATAAAATGCTCAAAGCATTAGACTAACAGGATAAGTGCTGGCTTACGCGTATCTGTCAAGCTGCAGTGGCTACGGTTAAAACACCAGCGGTTTGAAGAACGGGAGTCGTACTACCACTGTTGAGAAACGGATACCACTGATGTTGTTCCAGTTATCTGGGCATTATTTTATTCAGTCTCCAGGGTAAAGTCTAATCAAAGGTACTAGAAAAGAGGTACCTGGGGGGGGACCTTACCTTGACTTCAGGGCAGTAGAAGATCAGCGTGGCTTGCGGCCCGGTCAAAGCACCTCTGACCATAGATTTGTCCAATCCAAGATTGTTGAGAAATCCTGGGAGTTCGCCCATTTTGTGTACATATGTTTGACCGGATGCCGAGCAGCAGTCTATGCGCTTGCCAGCGAACATATGGGATGGATAGCCAGTAGCTACGGACAGTCCAATCTCTATATGTTAATAGCAAGTGCTGCGTAAGAGTAAATCGCCTTAGGTCGAAATGTTTCAGCGCTGGCACCGGTCTCTGCCAAGGCTGTGTTCTGTGTTTTACGTGGATAGAATATTCAGATGCAAACAGAACGGTGATTATATCAGCGTAGAAGATGTGGAGGCGAGAAGATTGCTGCTTACCGACAACTTTGTTTTGATGGCATCTTCTGAAATTCATCTACGGCGCTCTCTAGAAAGGTTCACTTGGCTGGCATGCGTGGGAACGCATCTAAAACGAAAATCCTAGTTCTTTCTCGTTCTCCTACTGGTTGCTCTCTTCAGATTAATGGAGAGGCACTGCTGGAGATGGAGATGTTTGAGGAAGTGATCGACCGGCGAATTAAGGTAGCGAGTGGTATTCTGCGTGAACTGTCCCGTATCTGTTGTGACTGAAGTAAAGCTGAGTTTGAAAACTAAGCTCTCTGTATAATTCGACCTTTATCGCCATGCTTGCATGCGGTCATGAATCGTGGACGATGACTGAAAATCTTTAATCCTCGGTACAAGCAGCTAAAATCGACTCTCTGAAACGAGTCGTTGACCTCACACGTGTCGACATGATCCCCAGTACAGAAATCTCAGAGAGCCTTGATCTACTGCCGCTGATTCTTCTGATTGTGAAGTCACAGCTGTGATGGTTTAAGGCGTGTGTTGCCAATGTTTCTAGAAAGAAAGGCGAAGCAACTGCGCTTCCCGGCCGATGAATAGAAGACCCAGATGACGACCAATGGTATCCCGGGACAAGTACATTGATTGAGTCTTCTCTAGACTTTGGTTGTCTTCTGCCGAAGTTCAGGCGATGACATGCTATCAGGATGGAAGCACTCTTTTAGGTGTCTGCCTTCGCGATCAGAAAATAAAAGCGGTCATGGATGATGAAGTGAAAAATCTGTTTATTGTCAGCCGGCGACATCATAAGAATACTAAAAAAGTTTAAAAATGTCGCGCAACTTTTCCCTACCATGATGTCGCTTTGTCAGCTGAAAAACGTTTCGGTTAACAATAAATTTGTTCATTGGGTTTCATTTTCATTGGTTTCGAACAATGAATCAAAAGGCCGTAGTTTCGTTCAGTCCCTTGTCCAGAATCGAGTGCAGTTTCCAAGATTATTTAGACGCATTTTTTTTTATTTTCCGTCTGCAACTTGTAGTGATTGTTAGTTGGATGTCAGGGGGGATCAAGACTTCGCATAACGATACGAAACGAGAACAGGCTGAACTCATAGACTGTGAACGCATCAATTACTCCAAATTTTTGCGCAGTTTTAAAGAATGACGTAAGCCTAGTGGGCTATAAGATTCGTGAACTTCAGGTGGGTATTTGGATAGTCTTCTCTAGTAGTAGTCTATTTTTAACCTCAATTTTGACTTATACCAACTTATCTCGCACTTTCTTTAAATTTCACAGACTCGGCGACAGTTCTTTCGAAGACGCCAAGCATTCAGTTCATACCAAAAAGCATCTCGTCGTTTCTGTACTGTCTAATCGATGCCAACCCACCGCTGAAATTCGTCATTTGGACGAAGGACGGCCAAATTGTCAACACCGATACCGGAAAGAGGACGAACGTCTTTCTCTCGGACAACGGCTTGAAGCTGCATTTCAGGAAGGTAAGCGCTATCCCGTTTTGGTTTATAAAGAAACCGGACGATCATAAACTTATAGCCTTCGCTTCAGGGAACGATGAAGGACGGCGGCATCTACTCATGCCAGGCGTACAACGCCATCGGAGCTAGCAACGCATTCGAAATACACGGCATCGTCGCAGGTATGCAGGCGTCTACTGAGGAACAGAAATAAATATATGATGATTATTAAATAGGTTATTTTTAATTTGAAGCGGTATGATCAAAACTATCATAGTAAAAT
>UZAM01000032.1:0-12619 GCA_900618415.1 Soboliphyme baturini
GACTTGCCACGGTCTCCAACCCTCCTCCTTTCTCATCCGGGCTTGGGACCGGCCATGGCGGAGTTCTCATTCGAATATATATCATTATAGGAGGCGAATTCTAGGTAGCGTTCCGTTCGAAGAGAGCGTTGTGGCAGGGTCAGACGCCGGCAGTCCAGCTGTCATCGACAAGCCTTCGAGTATGGCGGTGAGCATGCGCTTTTTAATGCAGTGAGCGGTTCCTGATTCGCCAAATTTTTAGGCAAACGCTTTCGTTCACATCGCCGTCCAGGTACAGAAGTTCCTTGAGTCGACAAAATGAATCGTGTTTCATAACTCGGTTTTCAGATCGTGTTAATAATTGTATTATCGTTTTATAGCTATGTAATAGTTTATTAATTGAACAGGATTGCTGAGCAGTCTTCTTAAGCGTAAATAATAAAGCGAATTTTCGTGGCACAAACTAAGTGCCAGAAGACACACAGTCATACACGGAATTATTAAAAAAAAAACTGTCATAACAGGGCTGTTAAGCGACAGTCGAATGACTGACCAGTCAACGAATGTTTCTCAGTTTCGAATCTTTGCCAACATTCTTAAGTCATAAGTTCCAATCGATGACACAGCCGCTAAGTTGGATGTCAAAGTGTTCCAGTTCTGCCAATTTCCTATGGTTGTAATTGAGCACTAGCAACCTGTTTTTGGTTGAACTGTAACTTCTCAGATTTCAGCAGCGTGTTTGTTGGACGGCGGCAGGAGCTAGCCATTCCAGAACGATGTTGTCAGAATTACAGACCTCTGCTGAGGCCAGTCTCACCTCTGTTCGACTTCAATTGGTTCTTCAGTTCGCTTGTGAGGTGTGCAGCCAACAAACTAACCTCGCTTGTTCGACTATTTTTAGCTTGTGAACTCACTCTGGAATTTTTATTTGTTTGTTTGTAAAAAACGAATTGAATAATCGTTGCTTAATTAATGATCACTTACCGACTCCAGTTTGTAGCAGCGCAGCTCCTTGAATGAGTCTACTGCGGTGAGGGTCTAACTCGTCAGCCGCTTGATGATTTGTCCGCTTATTAGAGTGACACGCACCGTTGTCCGATCGTCAAACTTTATTCTCCAACAATTGTCTGTAAAACTGAGACGGCAAGAGTTGCATCCTGAATACATGTTCTTCAAACGTTAGAGCCAATCGGCGTTCATCAGCCGCCTTCATAGCCAATACACGCGGCAATGCCTGTTATCACGACGTGTACGGAACACAACAGTTCTTTATGCTTTCATTTACGCTATCACGTGTACACCGTACGAGGGATGTGTAAGTTGTGGCGTTCATAAATTACTAAGATATTAGTCAGATGCTTCGTTTCCATGGCCGTTTCACCTTTCTGAACGAGAAGGCAGACGTGTCAGAGCTCTTCCAGTGTTTCCGATCCTGTGCCACCATCTGATTTTGGTCAAAAGACAGTCGATATCTAGCGCAGATTCCAATGCACAGGGTTAACTTTGGACGTCCCCTGGATCTTCCACCGGTCGACTGGGCAAATACTGGTTGTTTCGCTTTTCTTTTCGAAGGCATCTTCAACACGTACCCTAACCATCGCAGTTATGACTTTTCACTCTGAAGAATCAGCGGCTGTACACCAAGGTACTCGGGCATGTCTGTGTTCTGGACTATGCCCAGATGCGTAAGGCCATCGACTCGTTTCAGAAATCACACTTCAACTGGTTGTAGACGGCAGCGACATTTTTCAGCCATGTGACTCATGATTGTTAATGACTATTGGAGTGGAAGATCAAGAGGACACCGAGAACTAAGTCTTCATACTCAGATCTCCATTCTCAGGTCACAGTGGATCGGGCTAGTTCATGTAGAACGTCACTGGCTATTCCAAGTCGCCGGTTGACCCTTTCCTATTATTTTCCATCACCAATAAACACGATGCCGAGGTGCGTGAACAGTTCCATCTATTCTACCGCTTCTCCGTTTATCTGCAGGACGTAATGGGCAAGAAAACAAGAAAGGACTCGGATTTTTGTTTTAGCCACTTTCACAGCACACAGACCACGTCGCACTCTGCTGGAGGACAGTTTCAGAGGATGCTAACACATCGTCCGCAAGCAGCAGCCTCCTCGTTTCGACTTCTCCTAAATCGATGCATTGTTCGTGCCGTCTGCTCTGGCTATTCCGTCCACCTATAATACAAACAAACGAGGGTACAGAAGACCGCCTTGGCGGAGACCATTGCCCTCGCTGAAGGGCTTCTAATCAACGCCATTTACTCTGACGCAGCACTTGGTGATTGGATGGCCCGTAGCAACTTACCAACGATATTACGTTAACAGGTTGACCTGCAGACTGTTGCGCGTGGCCCGGTCATAGGCTTTCTCTGGGTCAATAAGGCACGAATATGCCGGATTGGCGAACTCACACGATTTCTCAACAATATGGCGAGGACGAATATCTTGTCAGATGTGCCTTAGCCGGGATTGAAGCCATATTCCTCTTCTTGTATTTTAAAGCCAGTTATTCTGTGACATATCCGTTTTAGCACTTTTACGTAGACGTTACCCAGGAAGCTCAATAAAGTAACGCCCCAATATTTGGAGCACTTTTTATAGTCTGCCTTCGTTGACGGTGGTACGATAATCTCAGTTTAGAAGTCCGCTGATGTCTTCGCCGTAGCCACTGCAACTCGACAGGCATGTGTAAGCTTGCACATACCCTGTTCGCCTGTGCTCTGAGCATTTAAGGGCGGATTTCATCAGTTCCAGGATCATTTCCACTTTTCAAGTTTTTCACAGCTTGCGTGATTTGAGTAATTTCATCTACAGAAGTAGTAATATCCGCTCCCTCCTGCGATTGCACGGTTAACGAGTAACTTCAAAAGTACTCTCTCGATCGCCGAAGAAAGTATATATCCTCGATAACGGGGTGTCGATTCCTCTTCTTCAAGACTAAGACTACCCTTCATTTCACCTCAGAGCCGGCAGATGGTCAGCCAGGATACCTCATTTGCCGTCTGGAAATTCGACTTTAACACCTCACCGAACTTCTCCAAGGAATCAGCTTTGGCGTTCGCCACTGCTTTTGCTGCAATATTGCGCGCTTCGACATATCGCATATGAGTAGAAGGCTCTTTGCTTCCAAGCCATTTCTTGAATGCAGTTTTACCTCTGTTGTCCACCACGGAGTTCGTTTGTGGCCTCCAAGCGGGAGGCCAACCCGTTAAAATCCGCAACATTCTGTGGCAGTCTCAAGTATGCCGCTCCTAAGGAGCTGTCACTCGATTTCTACAGCTGCAGTCATCCCCGGGACCTGTGCAAACTGCGATGTTGTTTGCAAGCTTAGCTCTCATATCCGCTGAGGATAACGTTGATTTTATTACTATTCTGTAATTTCTGCTGCCATCGGATCTTCGAATGATACTCCATTTCTTACAGCGCAGCGTGCCAACAACAAGGTAATGATCGGTTGATAGCTCTGCGCCTCTTTTAACACGAACATCCATTACAGAGCGTCTTCAGTCAGACGATATGATTATCAAATTGTTCATCGACTTCTCTGCAGAAATTTCCTTGTGCCAAGTGTACTGATGCACCCTTCTATGCTCGAAGAAGGTATTCATAATGGACAGTCTGTTGTTTGCACGAAACCGCAGCAATTTCATACTGTTACTGTTGAGATCGTCCAGCATCTACTCCGACATACGCAATAAAATCGCCCCTGAGTATGAGAGACTCGGTAATTGGCACTTCTTACAGAGCACACTGCACTTCCTCAAGGAAGGTCTCATATTCTCTCTCTAAATTGAGTGCATGGGCCTGTAACAAGGTCAGTGTTTTAGCTCATTGCGGCCTCAAGGGGTTGTCGTTGTTTTAAACGCCAATAAGTTTCTATTCAATGAATCTGTTAGCAAGGTTGGGTTTAACATGAACACCAACACCGGCCTGATCTCGCGTCGTGATGTTGTCGTTGTCACCTGAGAAGAATAGCGTCCACCCGCAGAGGTTCAGGATTCTAGAGCCTTAGCGCTTTACTGACGAAAGTCGAGCCAACGACCGACTTCTGTGCCTTTCGACTTCATCAGCCAGCTCCTGCTCTTTCCTTCTGAGTGAGGATGTCACAATTTCTGACTAAGCTCTTCCGTTACTGCTATGATGGCCTCGCCCCGTGTGCCTCCTCTGTTCAGAACGGTTATCTGGTCCGTTGCTCACTGCCACGTTCTTCGTCTTGCTGTCATTCTTCGGCAGCCGTTGTCTTGTTTTTGCCAGGAGGCCAATGAGCACGTTTGGATCGCTGACTTTTCGCATCCTGCCTCAGTGCCCCAACAGCCTGCACGGCCTTTGGTAAGCCGGGTGACGGTAGAGCCGCTATAATTCTGGATGACGTCAATACCATGAAGGACAAGTGGCTAAATTTTATGGAGACTTCGCCATGGTCTCCATCCCTCCTCCTTTCTCAGCTGGGCTTGGGACCGGCAACGGCGGAGCTTGTTTCGCGTAACTAAGACTAAGACTGTTTGTTCTGCTGAATATTCTACGAAAACAAACACTGAACGTCAAACTGGCTTGTGCGTGGACCTATTTATTATTTTTCGCGTTCGTCTAGTAGATTAAGATTCTTAATTGCTTTTCTCATAACCTCCATGAATCTGCACTTTGGCACCTTGATGTTCCATTTGTACTACTCACCAAGAAATGGAATGGAGTAATTCTGCTATATGAAACGTCACAGCTTTGTGACGTTTGCTATTATTTCATATTACCGTATTCTTGCTAATGAGGTTGTCTCATCTCCGTTCTGGAACCCTCAACAACGGAATCATTATCCGCTCTGAATGAAGGTGACAGAGCGTGATGCCATGGCGGCACGTCAGATAGGGTCAACGAGAATAAACATGCACATTGGAAAAGTACTGAAACGGCTTTGACAATAGTCAACATCATCATTTCCCATGGCTGGCTGGCCTTAAGGATTTCAACGTGGCTTCTGCAAAGAAAATCTTTTCCCACTGCGGTTTGGTGCCACATGGGTTAGGTGTCTGCTCTTTTTCTGGTCTAAGTTGTCATTCCGACTATTCCTTGGATGTCTCTTCGACAATCTTCTGTCACCGGTGCCTTACATGATGACTTTCGTTTGGCCACTGGATCGCGGGATACTACCTCCCCCACCTGAAGTGGATAATAGCTTATTGAAAATACATAATGACAACTACCTGAAAGTTTTGAATTCATTTTAACAATTTTCTTTCTATCAGGCAACATGATGCTTTAGTATTCGCCGGATCATGTAACTATAACTGTTGGAAGGATTAAGTCATTTGATACAGCTCCCAAAGTGTCGCAATTGCAAAAACGATATTGCCGCATGAAAATATCTAAAGGCTCATATTTTTTGCTCCAATATTTTGTTTATTACGATTATAATTGATTAACAAGCATTCAGGTAATGAAATTTACGGATGTAGTGGTACCACGATGTTGAGATAGGTCTATTTCATTGGCACTGCCAATTTTTCCCATCAGCTGGATTTCCGGGTTGTTCTCATACAAGCATCGCAAAGTCGCCAGAAATTGAAAGTTGGTCATGATCATCAAAATGAATTATGAATTTTGCTGTTCAGCGTAAATGGTACTATTGGTAAATTAAGAACAAGTGAGTAACAATCAAATGAAAACAAATAGTTATGATAAATGTGAACTGCTCCTACTGACAGGTAAATATTCCTACATACTGAATTCAGATCGATATTTGAGTAGTAGTTGCACAGGAACTCTTTATCACAATTCTTTCTTTTCTTGGGTTCAAAACATAGGCAGCATGATGTTCTATTCCCGGGGTGCATCTTGTCATCTCTTGCCATGGGCGATACTTAATTATGTCCAACACTTTGGGGTTCAGTGGCAATGTGGTAAGTCTCGAATATCAGAGGTGCCGTTTTCGATTCGGTGTGGGGGGGGAGGTAATATTTGCCTTAACGGCGAACTTCCTTGAGTGAGGAATTTACCTCATGTTGCTCCGGTGCAACCAGCTGACAAACTGATGGCAAATCGCTGACTAGCGAACAGCAGGAATGGTATGGTATTCTGACATGATCATGCCAAAATTAACGAAAGGTGCGATCATGCCATCTAATGTCAACGGCACATCGGACCGAAATCTGCCTTTGCCCATCTGATATCTGCTTATTTAATGTTATAAATTATGTAACCCTGTTATGTTGTTACCTTTCCAGCATACCTAAAGTATTTCTGTCACCGTCAGCTTCATAGTTGAAGTTTGCACGATTTTTCTTCAACTGGCCGTGATTCGATCATTTGACTCTCATTAATAAGGTTGTTTTTATTGCTGAATATTTTACAGAAGCGGATGATGAAAATCAAGTTACTTTTATGCTAATTTGTTGCTTTTCTTGACCATCTGGGATATTCATAAATGCCCCTTTTCAAAGATTAAAGTTTTCGTTGTGCCGCCCTGATTTTCCAATTGTCACCACCGTAGCCGGTAATGGACCAGATCTGAGACAAGAGAAGAGTTAGCAGGTAGAATAGTTACAAGAGTCATGAAATTTTTTTTGATGAAACTTTGACATATTCTTTCTGAGTAAGCACATCAGCTCCATTCTGGAGCCTTCAGGACCTACAGCAAATTACAGATCAACCTAAAACCGACCTGCCTGGGACTGCTTTTTCTGCGACGACGATGCGACTTTTTATTCTGAAGACACGCTGTAGAGTAGACTTTGAAAGGGCCGATCATCAAATGACCAGCCTGATTCTGACGCCTCCAGAGCTTTGGTTTTGCCAGAGACAATTTTATGAAGTTCAGCGGTCATCAGACAGCTCTCTAAGCAACCTAGGCGGAACGTGACATCCTCGTAGAATACCAGTGTCCGGCCTATCACCGGCTGTTAATGCGGCTACGGTGCTTGCCTGCCATTGAAATGCTTCAGTTCTCTTCTTGAAGCGGTGTTGCGGGAGCGGGGGACGCTGTATTCCGTTCAAGACTTGTGTACAAAATTTCGTCTATTACCGTCGCCTTGGCTCAACTAGTTGAAGTGTAAAAATTTAGACACGAATCAACGGACTAGAAGTCTCACAGAGGATGAACGCACGAAGTCGTAGATGATGTCACTCAGATCGGATGCTTCTCCTGGTACAGCAACATGGTTGCTGCGGGAGTCTAATCTGACTGCCTCTGTCATGAGTGAGTAACAAAGCAATGTGTGCAATCGTAAGATGTCAACCACATTAACGTTTCGCTTGTGGGTCCCATATGTTGCACCCTCATTTTCATAGTTCGGCAGTGATCTCGGTTTCTATGCCATCAGCCAGAGTGTTTTACTAATTGTCCTTTATGAAAGACTGCAACCTGTAACCTCAATCGTCCAACTTCAAGAGTGGAACAGAAATTCTTGCCACTTAAATCCTGCTGGAACATGATCTAGCGGGACTGCGGTGAGATGTTGCAGGCATCTATCAAAGATTGCAATCGTCAACAGTCAGACTCTGCGATTGGATTTGCTGAAGTTTTGCTTAATCGTTACATGTCCAATAATTAAAAAATTTTCAATTTTTAGTTGATCATACATGCTGTTATGCAGCGTTGTTCTTATGCTGAGAGTAACATCGGTTAAGCGTTTCATCATCTAAACAGCGATTCCCATTCTGCTAATTTTTCATGGTTGCAGTACTCATCAATCGAGGAAATCGACTTCTAAAGGCGTTTTAGTTCTGCAGATTCTCTAACCTTCATCCTATTTTGATTATGTGATTTTGATTCATTCCGTAGAATTTCCTGTTTAATTTTTAACCAAACCTTTCCGAGCTGCAGATCAGCGATTTAAAGAGTTTTGTACTCTGACAGTTGTTACGGTGAGAACAGTTACATCGTTCACATATTGAAAATTTTTAAGAAACGTAGCTGGATATCTCGACCTACTCTTGGAATATGACAGAAAGTCATTTTTCTGGTATACGCTCCGAAAGTTTTTTATTCATGATATTGATCAGTGCAGATAATAATGCACCTTGCTATAGAACATTGGCATTGCAATGAAACAATTCCTATTGACTACCATCTACTTATATAGTGTTACCGTACTTTCGAACTTGTAGCGTAGTATTTACATCATTTTTTCAGGAATGACATACGGTGGAATGATTTTGAGGATTGAACCTCGGTGTAGAGATTTAAATAAAATACAGAAATCTATTGCGGTTCCTTTGCACGAAACAGAAATTAGACAGCTTCATGCCATTCGTGTTGCTGTCGGCTACGTTTTTTCTTGTAACACCACATCGCCTGTGGTAGCCAGTTCTGACACTGTAAGAAAATATTCCGTAGAGATGAGGGCCTAGTGCCTTACATTATCCTTCAGTATGCGTCAACCTTTCACAGAAAAGCATCAGTGCTGTCAGTCATTCAACCGATCAGTCAGATAATCCCTCTGTCGTTTAGTAACTTAAGCTAACTCTAAATAGCCTGCCTAAACCAGCATCAGAATCGGTCTCCGTTACCTTAATTTGTGCTTCCACATGAAGCACTCTCATTCTAAGAAGGAGAAGCATTCAGCAATACCGGCCTTCAACAGGAAGCTACCTAATGTCTCGGCATTGTTATCAGTCACAGCCGCCATAGAGTAAAAGGGTTTTATCAGTCAAATGTTAGTCACAGCCAACCAGTATTGACTGTGTCTGAGATCAAACATAGGAGCATTACTCGATTGGCATCGCTGTGCTACTTCAATCCATGCCTGATGCTTTAAGTAATATAGCAGATTCTTAAATTACAAAGAAATATGCTTCGTCTTCTTTTGCGCCTCTTTCAAGTATCGCCTGTGATCCTTTCCCCATCTCGTCGTGTCCCGGGTTGCCACCCTAAATGGAAAACATTGATAAGATTACGTGACAATGTTGCCCAATAGTACGAATAGTTGGAAACAAAATCTTGGCATTATGCCTTTTCCTGATATGATATCATAATAATTTATTAATGTTTCATTTTGTTCATTTATTTCAATCAGTTTGTGTTTGCCATTAAAACGAGGTTTTACTAATTAATTATTGCAAAAAAACAGTAATAATATATCGAACGGGCACTTCATTGTTATAAGTCTTTTTTATCGATTTTATTTAGCGGGAATATTCGTGGCAGTGTCCGTACGTTGGTATTTAGCTCCAAGCCGGAAAAAATCTAGTGAAGGTAATACCATTCGATTCTGCTCGTTTTGTGATTGTGCTTATGTGGTCGCAACAGTAAGCGATGGTTGAACCGATGTTGTTGCTTTTAAACGGATTTGTTTGTTGAATTTTGTTACGACACACTTCCATATCCCGGTAGGCAACTACGCCTTGCTGATCCGGCACTAAACCATAGCTGCAGACTGATTTCCTCGTACCACTGACACAGGGCAAGGTGCTCTCGCATGGAGTGTACAAAAGACTATGGCGTTTTCAGTGGAGATCAATCTTTTATGTTTTATTTGCAATATTCATGTTCACGTTCAATTAGGCATGGCATAATAAGGTATTTTCGTTTATTGCCTCACTAGCCATATCGTGACCACCTCAGAATGCCATGCTGTCCTCAATGATCATCGACCTGTTAGCCGTTTTTCGACTGATTAAGCGAATCACTGTGGGTCAAGTACCTTGGTGATGGGAAATGACCGTAAATAAGCAAATCGACATCAGTCCTGACTAGAATCGTACTGATTTGGGACTGTGTACTGAGCGGCATCATTTTCGCTGTATGCTTGATAGTATGGTTATCGGATTGACCTTATGGTCTTCGAATACTAGCAAGGAGTGTGGTAGTGTGACGTCGAAGGCAAAATTTTTTTAACTATGCCGCCTGTGCCCCCCCCCCAACCTAATCCTAACCTCTCCTAATCGATAGTTTACGAGATAGCCATCAGGGTTTGCTCGAACTACCAAGAAACTTTAAGAAGGTAGCCCCCTACATTTCTATTTTCACCATAATACTGCCCCGAGTCTGTGTGTTTTCAGCAACGTGAATGGTAGCTTGAACTTCTGAGGGTCTCCCATTATGACATGTCGCTTTCGTGGCTGACAAGTCAAAATAGTATCCATAGAAATTACTTTTAGTTAGTGCACTCGTTTGAAGCTGCATGCGAGGGTACATTTCCGTGTGTGGCGCTGGTGTCATGTTTAAACTGATTATCAGTTATACTATAACAATATAATCTACTTTAAACTCATGTTGCTCTACTTGTTTTTGTCATCACCGTCATAGATCCGCTTTCGTTTCTGGAGTGAGGTTGCATAGACTGACTGCAGAATCAGAGTGAACCTTGCGCTGCTGTTTACCCGTTATTTACGAGGTGCTTTTTCCTTGATGCTTGATATTTTTAAACATGATTTGAGGAGTGTATGCTTAAGTGTCTTCCTTTAGAAGGTCTGTGTGTCGTAAATGATTTAGATTTGTTATCAGGTGACTTTTAGAGTAACATTGCATTTCAGAGTGCAGGTATATGATTTTTCATTGACATACTCCGCAAGGGTATACTTTTCAATATCTTTTGTTTCTGATAATATTAGATTCATGTTCGAGGTTCGTACCTTACATACAAGACCTAATTTTTGTTTGTCATCCGTTGATGTCTGTGTTTGAGTGATCTGACTCCTTAATGCGCACATAGATAAATATGAAATCTGATTTATTTCATAAGCGATATAACTGCACTCTGTAATCACTTTTTAAACCGTGTTGATGAAGCACAACTACATGATTGCAATTGACTGTTAGATGCTAATCCCATCACAATGCCCTCATTTTACAACTGTGATTTGATGGCAAACTTAAAGGGAACTTTCATTCATAGAAAAGTAGATTTTATTTGAATATCTGCCTCCCCCCTTCAATTCATGATTGAAACCTGATTATGACACATCCAACGAATAAAGATCTTCAACTCGGGTTGTGGCAGTTACATCATCAATATAGGGATATGCAGTAAAATATTACACAACTTCAAGTGGTTTGTATTCGGGTGTTTGGCAGAGCGTCCTGACCAAATATTCCAAAAACGGATGTCATTGGCAAAACGCGAAGGCGAGACCAAGTAAAACATCCTTCTTCACTGCATGTATTTCAATTCAGCTCAAAGCATGGATCCAGAAATGGGGTATTCATTGATTCCCTGCCTGAATTCAAACACAGTTTCAAAAGATATTTGCAGAAAATGCTTTTTATTGATTGTACGCAAAAAACGATTTGTCTGTTGGATTTGTCCGTGCATTTCGATTCGGTGATTAGCGAAAAAGTCAAGATATTTTTTAAGTTTACTTAACGACTAGCTTTTCGACTGACGTCACATTGATATTCAACAGGGTGCAAAGATAGAAAAATAGTAGTTAGAAGGCGCCAATATATTTTTCTGTTATTTTACCTTGACAAAAATTTAGGTCAGGTCGGTCGGAACGTGATCTTTAGCAAATATTAAAACATTTGTGCTCCCTTTTGTCATTATTCATCGATTTAAAAAGCGTGACGACATTCAATCATCAATGGCATCAAAAATGGTTTGAGAAAATATTTATAGTCTATTGGAAATTTGGCGACATGAGAAGTTTCGCCCTGTAACTCGAAGATTCTCTTCAGGGTGAATCTACCTCAGTCGGTGTCAGGTTACCTCAGTGTATTATGTAAAGCAGTCGAAGTGTCGCGAGCCGTTGGCTACAAGGACAAACAGGCTCCTCCAATTAGCGTAGGGATGTAACCAATTGTCGCAATTGACCTTGTCACAGGACCGGCTGAACAACTCAATTTTGACGCCTCTATCAAACCAGTTTCGTGATGCTGATGCGCGGACTATTCAATAAATGTGGTAGAATCAGCCATACAGTAAATTCATGCTATCCGATAATGAATGACTATCGGCATCACCAGCGAATCAAATTTGTCGGGCAGGCGTGTCGAAAAGACGTTGTTCATTCTTTCCTGCTACAGTGTTTATAATAAGACGATGCCTACCCGCTTTGATTGGACGAGCTTCGCCTTTCACGTCGCCGGCGCATTTGTAAAGCCGCTGATTGGACTGAAGGCTGTACACATTTACATTCAATCAATCAAAATTCGTGCAGCATAAATTTGCCGGTGTAAGGCGTAGCATTAGTGCCGACCAGCGTCTCAACAGTTACATAGCGCATTCACGCTATAATCTAAATATGGTTGTAAAAAGGCACAAACAGGCAATAGCCATGAAACAGCAGTGGAAAGTGAAAAAAGAAAGATCACAGGCTCATAGCTTTGATATGCTAAAAATAGATACTTAGATATAGATGAACAAGACAGAAATAATGCGAATAAGTTCACGCCTTCTCTAAAATTCATTAAAATAACTATTACACTAGGTACGTAATTCATATAAATAAATTATGACACTTGTTCATCTGAAATTTTATCGTCTTTTCATTGTTCGAATTACCGTCATATCAGAAAAATTCTTGTTATTTATAAAGACAAAATTAAATTATTAATAAATGAATCGTTGCATATTTTCGCTGAACAAGACAGTATGAAATGGCAGCGTAACGTTTTTGGACTTGTCTAACATGTGAAGTTGAATATATCGTCTAGTTAGTGTTGATTCTTCTGAATTTTATATATTGAAAA
>UZAM01000033.1:0-12582 GCA_900618415.1 Soboliphyme baturini
CAACTGAAATGCTGAGTTACACGGAAAACCACTGTTGGGTTAAAAGCAATATTTTAAAAACTTAGATAAAGTTAACGTAGCATAACAAACGTTCGTTTTCAGAACCCGCCTTTTCAAAGTAAGTGCAGATCGAAACGTTGCCTAAAGGATCATAATTGCGAAATTACTAATCAAAGAAACTTGATATTGGAAAATTTTTATGACTAATCCACTGCGTAGTCGTTCATTTGCACATTGGTTGTCAGAGTCATGAGCCAATTTTTATAAAACTGAAGATCGTTCATTTCACGTCATAATGGAGATGGTGGCAAAATAGGTTCTTCTCTCTCGTAACAATATTGTGTTAGTGATGAAATGAATTGTTGCACATATTTTTCCTTTTCTAACCAGATCCGTCACCCATCAGCTGCCTCTTGGCTTTTCTGTTACATTTTCAGGCACTCTTCCAGGTTTGCGTCAAACAGGAATATTTACCATACATTGTTAGCCCTTGCCATCGTCGTCTTACTCGGTCAACTGCTGGATGCAAGCCTTTCCAGAACATAGCTAAAAATTTCTGCTTTTCTGTCACTTTTATCCATCCCAATCCAACGCACTCTTCAGCTGATCCAGGTCTTTGACTTGGAGTCCTTCCCATGGGCTTCTTACTCTCACTTACTACCCAATCACGTGAGCAATAGTATCCATTGTTCAACATTTCCTGTCAATTCCACTTCATATCTTTATCTTTATATATTTTCATTTTATCTGGGAACAGATGCTCATCGAAAACGTCCTGTTTTAAGCACTAGGGCAGTTTTCCGGGTAGGTGCATTATTAATCTTCCAAAAGAGATTCAAACTACTTTTACTCCTCTGTTGATTTCGCAGAGGCAGTTCTACGTTGCAGAGGTAAAGTGTTCAAGACAAAGTAATTAAGGCTAAATCCAATAACTTCAACGGTTCACTTACAACATGACCTAAATTTTCTTCGGTTCATTTTCAGCTATATTTTGATGTTAGACGCCCCTTTCGATTTTGAAACTGTTTGCGCACTCATGAAGCTTCATACCAGAGGTGCATTTTTGCAAATTATGGTAGTGAGGTCTCTGAAACTTTTTCGATTTCCTGGCTCCTGAAGAAATCTACGAACCCGTTGTAGACTGATTCGAAAGCCTTGTCGAAATCGTCAGAATACGCATGGCTTGGTCATTTGTGAGTCCGTTGTTTAGCATTTGATTTACAAAAATGAACATAGGCTTTTATTGGGCTACATTTTTTGGGCAGTCATGCTTTTGGAAGAAAATCTAAGTTCTGAATACTTCAGTGTAATCCATAGTCAGTGTGCCTGACTTCATTTCAGTCAGTTGCAATGGACAGACTGAAAAATCAGCAAGATACATGCTTAAAATATAATGTCTCTACCACGTGCAAACTCAATCTTCGTGAAGCTGAGGAGACACAAGGCCAGTTCTTCTGTTCACTTCATTTGGCACGTCTATCCGTTGGTAAATGTTGGATTATTCATATTTTTCACCATGTAAATATCAGGAACGCAATTTAATGGCAAACATTAGTCCACCACCTGTTATCCACTGATCTAGCTCCATGGCCGAAGGATCTTTTCAAGGTCTCTCTATAATGACTAACTTCTGGAAACGCAGCCAATCATGTTATTCATACAAACTTGATCGGATATTAGGGCAGTTGCTGTAGCAGTCTCTAGAGTGCAGCCAGAGCCAAAGCCAGAATGGACGGTGAGTAAAGGTGCAGTACCAGTACAAACTCTGCCAAATCTTGTATCCTACCGTAACGAGATCTGCTTGACGTCCGCGCAGAAGCCAAACTAATCAAGCATTGAACATTAAGTGCTCGTGTCTGTGTATCGCATGGCGTTTTGCCACGAAGTGGTCGTACAGGGAGAAATGAAAAAGGAAAACTCCTCCATTCGAGCAATTACTTTTTCGACCAATGAGGTATCAAATAGTCCCTGTAGAAGCATTGCCGCTGTTTATACCCTGCGTGACTGATTTTTTACCTGTGGTTGAATTGTGAGCATCATCGTTTGTTTTATCATCGTTTTGTACAACAGAACTATGGGGGCACAGAAATGAAAGCTGTTTGTGCTGGAAGATCATTTCATAAGTAAGAAGGCATCAGAATGTATAAGCCTGTGGAGCAAGTCATTGCATCATCTAATGCTCGTCATAATGTGAAAGGCATTTTAAAAACTTGTTTTTGTCCCCCCCTCCAATTTCCAACGTCTGTTTGAAACAGTCTCATTGATCGATAGGTCAATTTAACAAAATTGTAAGAAATTTAAAGTGTGAAATCATGAACGGCTTTGCTAAGTGACTATCTTCGGCGTTTATTCTAAAATTAAGCCCATTGTTTGGATGGGCCATTATTCAAATCGTCTCTAATCAGAAGAAAAACTGCTTTTGCTCTGCGTTTGCGCATTTCGTAAAGTCCGCATGGTGAGGATGGTGCTCCCTTCTACCGATTTCAGATTTTTCATTCCGTAGAATTATATTTATTAATAATCGTCATTTCTCATTACAGGTCAAATTATGATTGTTTTTGCTTTTGCATGTTCTGCAAGGAGAGCGCTGTTTTGAAATCTTTCCATTGGTCTTACTAAGAATTTTGACAATGATCTCCGATGACAAATTTCAAACGAATCGACAATCTTACGTCTTGTGACACCACAAGTCTAATCTTTATCATAAAAAATAATTGCATTTTCTCAGAAGAAACATATCGAATTAGTCAATAATGCGCATGTAACAACAGACTGGAAAACATACGGGGGAGCAGAAGGGCCAGCGATTTTTTCATTGTATTGTATACTGATCAAATACAAATTGATCCCGAGGAAAACCTACAAATGAAACAATATGGAGAGCACGGTGTTGCGTTGTGACGAATGAAAAGCGCCATCTCCTATTCAAAATATGATTATATCAGAATACAAAATAGAGCTATATTGTTTCAACGGATTCTCCGTGTCATGATCACGCAAACTACATGAAGAATATTAATTTCTTGCGCTTCTAAATTTAACATAGGCAGTCAAAATTATCGAGAATTGGCGGTATACTCTGAAGTAAAGGAAAACGTGACAGGACGAAGTGAATCGGATTGCATTCTTCTCAGTCATGGTAGTAGATAGCACGGAATTTTTGAACCTATGAGCAGGCAAATTCGAAAGCTGTTAAAATTATTTGAGATAAATTTGCCTTGAGGTGTGGGAATACTTTGCTATACCGCAAAGTGCAAGGGTTGAGGCTATCGATTGAATTCGTTCCCAAAGGGAGAATTGAGGGATATTTCAGTCCAACGTTTACCCTCTGGCACGTCATGTAAACCAGAACAGTTACGGACTAAAGATCTGAAAAAGTGATTGATCGTCTGCAGCAGTAGATAGTTTCGGAATCAGAGGTCTTTTGGCGATCAGCAAAGTATCCTATTATTTGGTATAGGCAAAAATAAGTACAGTACCATCAGAGACATATAATAAATAAATGGTAACAGAATAGAACAGTAATAGAATAGAAACTATGGACAGGATTATTTTGTCCGGTTGATTGTACAGAGGATATATAAAGTAAAAAATTGCCAAATTGCCTTATCATTCAGTTGTTTTTGGTATTCCAGAACCATCGACTTGTGAACCATTGGATGAGCTGCGAAGCGTGACGAATGAATCAGAGGAGGAACATGTTGCAGATAACTTCATGAAAAGAAAACAGAAATTTTCGGCTGAATTTTGGACCGACTAAAGCATTCCAATGCTTGACAGCATGCTTATTTGATGGAGCATGCACCCGCCACATCACACTGCTGTCATAGGGGCTTGGCGGCACAGCATGTAAAAGGTCGGAAGATGAGACATTTGTCTTAGCCACCAATTGCTTTGAGCATGGAATTAATTACACCTTGCTTCAGACCGGGTTTGCTCGGTCGAAAGAGTATTGAGGGAATCGACAGGCACCGGATTCAAGCCACATTGTGGTCACCCGCTTTTCTTCCCTCAGAATTTTATAAACGAGTGGGACTCTGTTTGATGGAAATAGGACACAGAAATATATAGTTACATGGTTACCACATTGTTGCTCTACTCTGCCTATAAAATAAGGTACTGCCCACTGACGGCATAGGAAGAGAGATCAGCATTCTACTAGTAAATTCACGAAAATAATAGCACCAGAAATGGCCATATCATGAAAGCATAAGGAATACCAACGTTCCAGCGGTTGCAACCTTTCCCTTCGTTCCTTTCTATCAGGCACTCCGGTATTTTCACCCATCCTTGTCAGTAACTGAACCGTCGCAATCTATAGCACTGCCATCACTTGGTCCGCCTTTTCCAAGTCGTCAGTTTTTCAGCTCTTCACAGCTAACTTGCTATCTGAAGGCTATTCCACTATCCACAACTTGTGAATGCGCTCTGTGGTATTTGAGTTCCTCTGGAAAAGGATCGAACAACGAGGTCAAAGAACATGATTGTATGTTTAGGAATAAATTAGTGAGGTTGCATAGACAATATTACTCATTCCACACTCTCTGACATAAGCATCAAGTTGCCCATCCTAATTGTTTGTTTAGACAATAAAACGGCATAGATTTTGGAAGGATTCCATCATATTTAATTTCTTGATTAGACGTCCAAGACCTCGATATCGTCACCGTGTAACTTTGCTGTTCCCGTGCTGAGTTGAGACGTGTGAGGATCTGTTTTCATAGCATTGGACTCAAAGAGGAACAACTACAGAATGAAAGGCACACCACTGGTGTGATTATTCACAATAGAGGTCAGGGGCAGAATGAGGAACGGTCCTAGACTTTCTGCAGATATGTGGTGACTGTAAATTAATTCTGTTTACGATGGCTAGTGTATGTCATGGTTACGCAGAAGACTAGTGACCCAAAAAAGCAACTAATTTCCGCGTAGTCAAACAAAAACGGTCTCCTGTGTATGTGAATGTACGCAATTGAAATAACTCGTATTTCTGACCACGTTGAGTGGTTACGTCGATCTCCAAAGTGTAGATGGCGCCAATGCCAAAATTGCAGGTTTCGCGTTTACCAGTAAACGACTCTCTTGCCGCAGCTTCCGGTCCGGCAAAGTGGTCATCGCGGACAACGGGTGGCCAAGTGACATTTGGACCATCGTAATGGATACGCTCAGCGAAAGCTTCATTGCATCGACGTTGAAAATGCAATCATCGAAATTAAGCGTGGTCATGTGGCCAACGCGTCATTAATATCAGGGCAGGGGATGGTGACGCCTGCGCAGGAGACTTCGTTTAAATACCACCAAACGTGTGTACTGCTCCAGACATTCATTCAACGTCGAAGCGACCAGCCAATCTCGCACATCATCTGACGTTGCTACGGTTCAGCCCAAATCTTGTGAGTACTCAATTTTCGTTTATTCTTCAACTTTGCACGAAGAGTACGCAGGCGCAGTAGCACAGAGGTGAAGGTGATGGCTTCGAGCTCTTTAGGTGCCGTGGTCGAATCCCGACAAAGGACAATATCTGTCTTGATGGCCAACTATGTTGAGGAAAGAATTCATTCCATGGTGCCTCAATGCCTCCAGGGAATGAAACGTGTGGGCAGTCATTCACCTGTGAACAAAGGGATGACATGCATTGTTGATGTCGCCATACAAAGGGGGAGATTTATGGCCATGACGTTTGATGCGAGCACCTCTTCTTGTTACACTTTTCTGGGTTCACCTAATGGCTGACTGTATAATATGATGTAATCAAAAATAGATGCAACCATAAAATGGCAGAAGATTATCCCAGCGTCACTATATCAGCCGAACATGAAAACGAGTGCAACTTTTTGCTTCAAACGCTCCTACATTTTTGAAATTAAAATCTTTACTTTTCCGGTACCCAAAAATTCAGCCCTTGATCATCAACCTAAGGAATTGATGTTATGCCTTTTCAAGGTTGTCGTATAAGAGGTTTCACATCAACAAGGAATGGTACAATTGTTAACCCGAGGTTTTAATTTGGTATAACGCCATACTCAGAATCACGAAGTCGCGAGTTCAAACCGCTGTTGGACCGCATGCCTTTTTTTCACTCCACGATTGACAAATGGTATCACTTAATGGGAGGAAAAGAAGAGACAACGGGTTGGTTATAGTAATCACCAAATAGTAGATAGGGTCTTAAAAACATTAAGGCATTTTTTATTGATGCGAGTGAGACGGAACATGTGCCGCATTTTGAGCCTCACGAAAGTAAGGAGTCACACATCACAGTTGCTCGTGAAAGAAAAGGTAGATCAAACTCGCATGATTGTTTCTTTATTTAGTAGGGCTAAAATTAAAAAACTGTTTCTCAATAATCAAGCTGCCTTCTCGATTGCTGTATTTTCACGTTGCAACGAATGTCTAGTTTATTATTTTATTTTTACCGTACTTTGTATTTTGTTCTTCAAGTCTTCGCACGCTCATGATAAGGCCATTGCTTACCCGCTTCTTTTCATAAGGTTATTGGTGGGGTACTTATTTCTATTTCAATGCTATCAGCCAACATTGCCCTACTTTAAAGGCAAAGTAGATGACAGCAATGTGGCAAGCATAGGATGTAATCTCCCACAGAGTGGTACCAAATTTTCAACCTCAAAAAAGTCCACTGACCTTGGCTGGAACTCAATACCTGGATCATCGCTGTTCAGAATCCGACACTCTATCGACTTAACTACTCTGACCGTTAAAAGTTCAAAAAAGGAGGTTGATAATTTTGAGTACTTCGGTTCCATCATCTCTTGCGACCATTCCTGGCTCCCAGTTCTTTTTATGGTCTGTCGGATCATTTGAATTGCCAGCAGTGTGTTCATTGCATGAAAGTCCGCCTGTATCTTGTCTCAGTAAGGCCATGGCTTTTATACGGCAAGTGGTAAACGTGGCAACTTTATGGTAGAGAGCAGGCTGGCAATGCATAATGACGGCTAAATTCAGAATCATCCAGGGAATGACTCTATCCTCATTTTAGCAAAATAATTTTAGTAGATGTAGAGGTTTAGAAAGACAGGCTGGCTCTTTAAGCAGGTTGGTAAAGCATGACCCGCTTATTCCATGTCGCCAGCCATTCCTAGGAACCGAGATATGGAAAGCAACTATCAGAAAGTAAGTATGCATATGAGCGATCATGCTGGAAGTGTGGTCACGTTTATGCTGCAATGCCGAAAGCGAATTTATGCCAAAAGTACTGTAAAGCTGAGAATGGATGCACCATGGATCGCTGACTTACTGTAATATATTTGGGTTCAAATGATGATCAGACAACAACGCACACTTCTATTTTCCTTAGAACATGGCGGTATTACGCAAAGTTGATTGTCCATTTCGAGGAAATGAAATGCAATTGAAACCGTTAAGGTTTCGACCATTCAGTGTTTGGTTGTCAATTTGATACCCTGTGAAAATGGTTCGTCAGAACCTTCATTGTAGCCAATAGTAACCGAAATAGTAGTATTCAAAAAAGATTTAAGTAGAGATGCTATATATAATCTGTTTCGCATTATTATTTCTGTATTACTGCACGTTTCTTAGTGCTATGCCTGAAAAAGACTAATGTTGTAATAACACATGACAAGAGAAATGTCGTTGAAAGGTCTAGCCTCCTGAGAATTATTTTTAAGGTACGCTTTGGTACCAGATTTTGAAACTTGAAGCAATCGACGATGCATTACCCTGAAAAATGTCATTTGCCTTTCGGAGTACTAGCGAAATGATTATACAAATGTGTTGTTATATGATAATTATAATCATTACCTTAAATCGTTCGCATATGCAGAACGATTTTGATTTGGATGTTCGATGTACTACGCAGCCTTTCAGCATTTTTGCTACAAGACCGGCAGTTACTGCACTAAAGAATGAAATATTCCTGTGAAAAAGTAGATTTTCCTCTACCTTGTTTTTTATTTTGCACACTGGCCTCCTGGTCGACGTCTCCGTGTTTCAGCCCCCCCTTGGGAGTCTCAAGGGCTGGAGAAAATGACTTATGCTCAACCAGTTAATCCGATCGACAATTCACTGTCAGACAAGAATTTTTTTTTAATATCCACGTCTGCTGAGGTCGTATATGTCCGGAACAGAGTGGAATAATTTCTTAGGCAGTCGTGCCATTTAACCCTTATTATGCGTCGAAGCCTGCTTGCAGCTGAACCGTCGATCTTGGTTCGACAAGGGAAATGTAATGCACCGAATTTCCAAGTCTTAGGTCCTGACCACCAGCGTTGAACGAAGGAAGTTACTTTTTCTCGGTCTGGAAGTATTCATTAATTAACGTAATATCGATCATCGACTAATGTTCAAAAAATAGGCGGAACGATGGAAAGTTTCGTTTATGTTTTCATCCGAAATACGACGGGCCGGAACAAACATCCTTTTTGAAGTGTTGGAAAACTAACGAAAACGAATTCAAAACTTTACCTGAAAGCGAAATTTAATATTACCTCATTGGATTGAAACGTTCTAATGATTTAATGGTTCAGATTTAGCATATGGCAGGTTAGAATTGTCTGGAGGAAAAGACTGTTTTCACAAATGCAGTTCTTTAATTTTATACTGGCTCGATTTCACAGGAAAAGATAAAGTACTCCACAACTTCTGCCATTCGAATTTCAAACTTTTATGACAAAATTGTTTGTTCAGGAAAAAGGCCCTATCTCCACTGTTACTTTTAATATGTAATGCAGCAGTCAAATACTTGACATTTCATGATTTTAATGATATTTGTTTTGATAAACATTTTCCCTGAACTGAGAAAGTAAATATGATCCTCTGTTATGCTCATTTCACGATTAAATTTCGAACATTCGTTGGTTACATGAGGTGAATGAAACAGAGGAGAAGGACTGTCATGAAGAGAAAGCTGCCCCGTGCTGTCCAGTTATTCAGAAGCGCTTGAATAGTCACATCATCTTGAGAATGGACGCTACGCAAATTCCCATGTGTTTTTCTATGTCGAAAATCTGACAGAAAATGACGCAGTCGATAACCATGGAACATCGTAGGATGGAGTCAGATATCATCATAAAAGTGTTCCTTAACTATTGTTTTTTACTGCCGTTGATGCCATGAAGGCTAAAAGATCGTAAGCCATATGATGACCAAAAGTACGCAACAATATTTTTCTCTATGTGAGAAGAATGGTGAGCAATTTCTGCACTTGAAATCAGCACTCTAGTGACAGTGTAACATTACTGGCAGCGAAAGACTCCCTGAATGTGAACGTTTGAAGCCATGGAAAACGGACAATACTTAAAGTGAAAAAATTTGAGGCAAATTCTTCAGAAATTAATTTTCAATACTATAAGTTCGCCTGCTTCTATTGGTCTTTGCGTTTTAACTGTTATGATAATTTGACTATATTTTTCGAAACATCATTATCAATTTCTGGAACATTAGTATTGCACTTGCGCACTACAGATGGTTAAATATAATGGAGTCTGGCCTGCTTATATGGCATCATAGACCTCGAGGAGCAAAAAAAGGTGTCCTAAAGTCAGGAATCCGTGGTTGCTGGAGTTGCACGCTTAATAATTGAATTTCACACTAGTCTAATTTTTGACCTATGCTACGTTTATTAAATTTGCTTGAAATTTATTACAGACTTAATGATCGTCATCTTGGAACCTGTGAAGCAGAATAATTCATGACTCCGCGCTATTTGGAAACACCGTTTTAAGTTAGTTGAAGTTTAGCGTTTGGTACATATCATCATTTACCGTTTTCTTGCAAAATTAAAATTATCGAAAATAAGTTTTGATTGAAGATGGCTGTTTAGAATAAAATACAAAAGATGCACCAGAAAGACAACAAAATACTGTGCTGCTTGGTCGTCGTTTCCATGTGCATCATTTCAACGCAGTGTCTCTCGCTGTTTGACAACGACGATGTGCTGATCGAGAAGCTGCCGTGGGAAGTGCAAGGATGTCCGATATACAAGAACGAAAAGATGCACAGCGCCGTGGACCGCATCTGCGAGCTGTGCCACGAGATGTTCAGGAAGGAGGCGCCAGACCTGCGGGCGCTCTGTCGAAGCAGCTGCTTTCATAATCCGTACTTTTTGAGTTGTCTGAACATTTTGCTTCCTAACCTTCAGCTATCGATGTATAGTTTGAATAAATAATGTCTACGCTTTCGTCATATAATTAACCTAAAGCCACGGCGATCACACATGATCGCCATGAAAAATTGCACTTAGGTAGACACTGTGAATAGGTTACTTTCATTAGTAAGAAGCAACCGACTGAAACCGCGTTGTCATTTCTATATCCCAATTGCCGTACAGGTTTAAATCATGGTAAGCGACATCAGAACCGTATTTTCGTAATCGAAACTGGACCAATTCAATCCAAGACGATGTATTATGGAAAGGATTATAGATATAATAAGGCTTAAGCAGAGATAGCTACAGGGCAATTGTGGAGTAAAGCAGAGCCACAACATAAGGGAATGACCACAGGGTCAAAGAAATTAATTTAACGAATAATGCACGATTGCTTGGAGGGGTATGTGTGCGATTGAGTTAAAAAATTCTGCAATTTTGTTAAGAGGAATGATCATGAACTTTTCTCGAAAAAGCTCTGAAAAAGGATTTTGCCTCAAAACTATCTATTGGAACTCATATGTACCTAAAATTTCGTAAGTTTCCTTACTTTTCTCAACACGGTGAAACGAGTTCCTTGCCGAAATATGTATGTCATAAAGATCTGAGAATTTTTCGATGAGACTAACCGATCACCTTTTCTATTACACACCAAAGGCACATTCCCGTATCACTGTTCACAAGCAAACAGAAGAAATAGACATCTTATGACTGCGATGCACAGCAGATCACACTAAAAACACAGCTAAATTTGGTGAAAAGACAAGTTCAAAATTTAAAATCTTAAAAGTAGCGCTTAGTTTTAATCGGCTGGTGTGTGTCTGGTGTATGGACGAATTGCAGCCTCGAGATGCAAGCACCAGCAATACGACCATCAGAAAATCTACATTCCCCAGGTAATGTTTTAAGAGAGAGTTTAAAAAAAAAGCGAATGACGACAATGAGATTTCCATCTTTGTTGTGCATACTATTAACCTTGAGAGCGGGTTTGGTAAGTGATTTTCATAATTTCTTCATGGCAGTCATTTTAGCTTAAGAGATTTTCGAATCTACAACAAAATAGGCATGATTATTCTCTCCTGAACGTCACTGTTCTCGGTTTAATGGAACCGTCATGGTCCGTGTCCCTAGATGACGATAACAACGCCACATACAATACAAAATGGGCAGTTAATTGGAATCGCAAATCTGCCAGAAACTTCATCAACCAGAGAGAATGAAGAAGATCATGGTCATTTATAAGATCGATTGAAACGTCTGTGTCAAGATCTACGTCAGCATGCATGCATTATCTCCCACTTGGATACCCATTTAGTCTGACGAAAGTCATCTCTGTTGATACGGAGAAATCAAGCATTGGGCTATTAATCAAAGAATTATACACATGTTGGCTAACACGAGTCGACTTTGTGAAGCATGCACGAGCTCGTATACTTTGAATGACAGTTAGAGAGTTATTGGCCAGCTGGTCCGGAAGAACTGATGGAAAGACACTATTATTATCTAAGCTCATTTCATAATTTCATGATGTATTATTTGCGCAATATAGCTCTAATGATAACACAGCTGTAAGACGTCCAAACGCACCGACAGTGAATGAATTTACACGTCGTTTTAAAACTATTGCCTTGAACCAAATATCGTCAACCGAAGACTGTTAGAACTCAAGATCATTAAGACATAAGGAATTTGATGGAATGTGGAAAAGGTGTTGCATCAAAAACAATTGTTGTCCCAAACTTTTCAAATTCTTGAGGTTTCTAATTGAGCCGTTTCAAAGTAAAGCTGATGGTTGACAAAGTTTAATTAGATAATAGTCAATGTCTTGACCACACAAACAGCTGCCTTCTTCGCGACAATGCATGAACAACAAGCTTAAACGTTTAATGCCTAAATGACGTCACAAAAGAACAATTTTTCACCACTGAACTACGTAATAAAAGACAATAATGAGAAATAGTAAAAATAATAACGTGTTGGCACTGCCAACACAGTAAAATGGCTGCATCGAAAGTGAACTATATTATTTTGAGCATATTCAGATATTTCTTCTCAATAAGGATGCTAACTATCGCTGGGACAACGCTTTTCCGAAAAACACCGAGCCGAAAGCCATGTTCACAAACCTAGACCTGTTGCTGGTGGTGCCCGACAAGCAATCAACGAGGAATTCGTAATGTGGGTGGGCTAGATAGTTGAAACTAGTGATCTCGATACGAATGTCATGCCACACTGTTGATTCAGCCAATTGCAACGCCAGCTCATTTTAGAGAAGACAACGGAGTCTAGAAGTAAGATTTATCGCCTTATTACCTCAAAGTGGCATGTGTGCAGCCCAGGAAAGACGATGGCCGCAGCATATATATACTGGGTAAGGACTCAGTTTATACTTCATCTTCATCTTCCATCGCCGCTTCTCCTTTCGGGTCGCGGAGGCAGATGCGTCAGACAGTGCTTCC
>UZAM01000034.1:0-12446 GCA_900618415.1 Soboliphyme baturini
GTGGGAAAGCAAACTGCACCCGTTTTCTTTGGAGCACTGTCGGTCAGCGAATGATGTTCTGCATCACTGTTTAATGAGTTCTAGCAAAGTATCTTGCCTGCCACATCAAAGGATCGCGGCAACGGTTGCAAGGACGTTAGAAGCGGCAGATGGCCTTTGTCAAGAAGATTCTCAACGGCACGATCGGTGAATTGCACAGTGCTCTGGCCAGCTGTAAATCAAAGGTGCCAGCCAATCTGACTCCATGTAAGACGGAACCTAAGCGTTTAAGCGCTCAGTTTTGACTCAAGCAATCCTCACCCTTAGGAATCCAAATACATTCGGATGCCTGGTATAGTCGAACTTCTCATGAATGGTCCGCTGTCTGCTGACCATGCATTCTCCCTTGTATATTCTATCGCTTTCTTTTTTTAATTTCTATTTTATTAATTCGTTTTTGGGCTTTACCTCCTTGAAATTTGCTGAAAGGTCAGTTGTTCTTACCTACCATAACAATGAACTTGAATTGACTTCTATGGTCTCCAATGGAAACGCCTCAAACGTGGCGGGATCTTTCAACTGCATGCATCGAAGGAGGGCGTAAATTTCTCGCATACGCTATTGCTAAACGAAGGCGAAGCTTCGCTACAACTTGCAAATGGTAAGTTCCTGTGTTTGTACTTCGTTTCGCTCGAGTACTGTAAAGGATACTTCGCCATTTGTTGCTGATCAGCAGGTAACAGGTAACCTGTTTGGTTTCGAAAGGAACCTCCAGGGGCAATTCGCGTGTACTGATGAATGCAATGATATGCACACAGGGTCCCACAAATGACGAAATCGTGAGGGGCGCAAAATTCGACGAGGCGGTCGCCGTTGTCATTAGCAGCATCTTTGCCATGTTGACCTAGCAGGAGGGGATAGATGTCCTGATCAACGTTGACACGGGCGGTGAGGTCAAAAGTTATGATTCATAACTGATGTTGCGGGAAGTCTACCAGACGAAGAACTGGTTCATTGTTTGGTTCATTGGGGCATACACGGCAATAAAGTTAATATTAGCGTGTCTATTTGCAGGTTGGAAAACGATGGCACGGTCGCTACTTTTTTCTCGACAGGGGCAGAGAATTGCGACCTCACCCTCGCTGAGAGAATTGTGGTTACCAAATGAATACAACTGTCATCAGTGTCCAATCCGATGATATTTTTGGCCTGATAGATGGGTCACTGAAAGTCCCAGGAAGTACCGCTCTGCGGATAGGGTGATATGGTTCAGTTTTCCATAATTCATATTCAACATTCGCATGTCCCAGTTGACTCGTAGCCTTCTCATATAGAAACTTAACTTTTGTGAGTCAAGGTTCTTGACAAAAACGGATGAAGCCCTCTGTGGATGTAAACTCTTTACGCGAAAGCAAGTCGCGACGTTGCAAAAACGAGACACAGCCAATCATCGCAATAATTAGCATTGCTGCTGATGAATTTTTATGACCATTAACGAGTATAACTTGCTTTGCCTAAGTCACTGCAGTGTATTCATCAGCTTTTCAATTTTTCTCATGTTTGCTTGCACCATGTTTCCAAAAGGACAACCATTACAGCATAGCACATTAATTAGCTCTAGCATGACAGTAGTGATCTGTATAACGCTTTAAGAAATCTTACATCGTCCTGCACCGGCTACTATTGGAAATGAAACTCACCGCTAACTGCACTGCACTTTAATACCGATTAGTTTTTTAATCGATTACTCGTTGTAAACAAAAAGGAGGCTCTAGTGTTGAGTTCCTCAGTGATGACAATCAATAGAACAAATGGAATAAAGGTATGAAATGGACGATGCTTAAAATCAAAGTCTTGGTAAATCAGGCATGAAACGGGTCTTGATGAAAAAACTGAAATCGCATAAAAATGCAGTTCTGAGGAATGCAACTACTTGTCCAAATTTACTGCATTTTGATGCTCTCTGAAGTGAACATATGACCAATCATTTTTCACTGTTTGACAATAACTGTCGCTGCCACTCACTGTGCTTCTCGTAAATGCCATCCTTTAAATCTAAATTATGTAATTGATTTTTCTGAACGAGCTAGCATCGAAAATCTGTGATCCAATCTTCAGCACGCGATCTATGAAGTATCATTTACATTAAACAGCACTGTTGAACCTGACGGTGTTTTCTTTCAGTTGTCAGTATCAACTATTGCTTGTAGTTTAGTTCTAAGTTAATTAGTGGTTCGTGTTTTGTATACTTTCTGATATCTCTTAGTGTGGAAATGTAACTCTGTCCTGTGATAACTGCGTCGTTACTACGTGTAGATTTTTTTGTTTTGTTGAGAAACGAAATTCCCTGATGACCCCATTCAAGTATCAAACTTTCTTCATTCGTTTATGAAAGTCTCTCAAGCTCGCAACTTCAAAAACCTCATAATATGCAGAGCTGAAGGAAAATATGCTTTCCATATGAAACTGCTTCCTATATTGCTTGTTTCTAATTACTAAAATCGATCGAATTCGCAGGTGTACCGACACGCGGGGATGGTCCCTCATCCTCGTTTAAATGTAGCTATTGTCAGGCCAACAAATCAAAAAAAACCGAAAAATATTGAACAGTTCACAAAATCATTCTGACAGTTATTCACCATCGTGCTCTGGAGAAATTGAAATGTTTATGCAACAGCAAAAGTAATCTGCATATATATGCGACTTTGAGGCACTTCTATGATGAATCCGAGTTAGTTCTGAAAAGCAGCAAGTCGTTATGCAAAACAAAGATCGTTGGTCTTAACATTTTAACTGCAATGACTTTCTTTCACACAGTGCGAACACAAATCCAATTCCTCAGCAACAGCAACGTAAAAGCAATTTGTAATAATTTTTCTAATAATTGCTTCCTTTAAACTATATGCTTACTATTTTACATCTACAAAAACAACAAATCTTCCCTCTTAGTTGATAATAAGCAGGTAATATTGGTATTTAAACAAACCCCAGCAAAAACCACAGTTTAAAGGTTACCTCATTTATTCGCTGCAAAACACGCATATGTCCTGGTTAAATCTGCGCATAAATTGCAAATAGCTGCTCCTCTTTTCGGTTCGAACGAACTCAGTTTGAAATTCGAAAATCACCGGTAAATAATGGCGCTGTTTTTACGATGAACTAAGCATCTACACGTGCAAATGAGAAATCGATCCAACTCAAGTGCTCTAAAATGTGCTGTGGTTTTAAGGCCGTTTTCAGGCAGCTTCATCGCTTTGATTTTGCAAAATATTATAATTTTGTAAAGGCACTTCTGAACTGGCAAAAGCTATAATTTTAACCATACCGGCGATTCTCTGATGTTTCGGGACGTTGCGCCTTCGGCAGTGTTCGATGTGCCGGATGACGGGTCCTCATCAACCGTAGCAATGCGTTCACCAGTAACGGAGGCGTTGCAAGTTCCTGCAGCAAGAGCGCCGGAAGTGTTGCTGATCATCAGTCGACATTCAGAAATCTTCTCAGCTTTCTTTTTCAGTGTTTCCACGTAAGAAAATCCGATATACCACGATATTCCCAAAAGCACGAATGTTACCATCTGCAGGAACTGAAGCACCTTCAAACGCTTCTCAACACTCTTCTCGTCCGCTCTGAGTCTCGAGAACCGAGGCATTGCCACGCACAGTTCAACAAGCACTCGCCACGACCTCGTTCGTCACTGACACTCGACTCATTTACAGATAACTGTCAGCGTCTATTAGAGCCGATGACAGAGGGCAAGTCCATGCTCACAGATACGGCGTCTGGCGAAACCACACTTCTCAAACATGGCCGTTGTCAAACGCGTAGACCATATCGCTGAGCGAAACAGTCGCTGTTTACTTTGTCCAAAAAGTGCTTTTGAGAAGCCAATCAGATACGATTATCAAGGAAACTATAATAAGCGACGTTTCGTCTAGCCGAATGAAACATATGTCATGGATCTGAAGTTTTTAAGCATCCCTGAGTCAAAATATGGTCCAATTTCGGTCATTAGGAGCAAGAGCGAATCTCACTCTGAAGAAAGACTCCAAAACGCTGACTAACAAATCACTTTCTAGCCAATAAAATGCTACCGTACTACGTTGTGATTAGAAAACTCTTTTCAATCATTGCGTTGGCAATGTAACAGCCACAGTTTGTGACGTTTTGGAGCAGATCGCTGGTTGCTATCAGCGCTCTGCCCTGCGTCCGCCCCATTGAATTTGCATAATTGGACAGTGGTCAGCTGCATGAATTGCGTGATTCAGTCCATCATGTTATTGGACAGTGGATAGCTCTTTGTGTTGAAGTACGATGACATTGTCAACTAGTGAATTTCTCATCATAATTCCACTGTGACGACTGAACGATATCAATACGACAGAACGCAGTCTGCTGTGTGGAGTTTGAATTTATGTCATTGGCAGATGGCCATCGGTATCAGGTATTTGTCCTCGTCTTTCATATAGAAAGATCTATGAGAGTACAATGCGATGCCGTTGTCAAATTATGAATGCCGATGATCTTAATTTAATTTTATGATTCCATCGTGGTGACTGTGCCAGGTTGCTAAGCCAGCGCGGCGTCGTTGAAACAAAAGTCAGAGATTATATAATTGCAGGTGATCACCTGTGTCTACTACTTGATTTGACGCCTCACGATATGCATCTCTCGAAATCTGTTTTTAAGCAGAACATGAAACTTTCGTCATAGCTATCAATTTAAAAGTTGTCATCTACGTCCGTCTATTTCAGGCAGACAGACCACCCACTGCCTCTGAGTTCGAAAGAAAGCCAGCTTAAGTAACCTGAATGGCACTTACATCTTGTTGCCAAAGCTGAGGACATACTCCAGCGACGGAGAGAACCTTAAGCAATTTCTTAACCATGAACAAGAGCAGAGACTCGCATAATCAGCATCAGAAGGAGGGTATTAATCTTCCTGTAGACGGGGACACGAAATCTGAAAACATTTTAAAACATGGCAAGGCGGTTAAAATCGATGAAATTCCACCTGATGTATGTTGAATAGCTTGAGAAGAATAATGTGCGCTGTGGCTAAACATGGCTGCCAAACTGCAAAAACTACAGGTAAAACACTAGTTGGCTGGAGAACCGGTTAGCAGACCCTCTGTTCAGAAAGGGAGACCACTGGGAGTGCTCGAGTTATCACCGCATTTTTTAAATTAAGCTTCCTAGAATAGTCTACGCAAAGAGGTTAAGATGACCTGCTGCCGAATAGCCGGCTCTAAAATCCAAGAAAAGCATGCGTCTTCAGGTCAGATCGAAACATATCCTACCAGACATAAGCATTATTCCGGATTATTGAAAAATCATGGTTGTTCGCTTGTCAGGTTTAAGTTTCTTCGTTCAGGTGGAGAAAGTCTATGGCCGGATTCAAAGCAACAAGTTGTGGGCATGCCTGAAAACATATGCGATTGATGACCAGTTGCTTCAGGCCAGCCAGTCACTATCTGTCGATAGCAGGTGCCGTATCAGAGTAAATGGCGTTGGCACAGATCTCAGAGAAAGCTGTGTACTGTTATATCTCCTGTTTGTGTTGTTTATAGATAGAATAGTCAGAGAGAGTGGAAGGAAGTGATCGATAATTGGAATGGCAATTGGCGTGAACTAACCTGAACTGTTGTAACCAAAGCACAGCTCAGTGTGAAGACAAAGTTCTTGCTGTTCAAGTCGGTCTTCATCCTGATGACCTAGGGTCAAATTCATTACCTTGGGTCAAATTGTTAAGTAGTTAACACAGGTGACCAACAACAATTATACAAACTCTGGACTAAATCAAGTGCCTGCGCGTTGATTTAGCGACCAGATAGATCCACCACGACGGAATTATCAAATAAATTGAAGACAATGCAGTCACAGTTTGATAACGGCATCGTACCTCACTCACTATCCATTGATATATTACATGATGGGCTGAATCACGCAATTAATGCAGCTGAACAGGGTTCAGTTATACTGATTCGATGCGGCCATCGCAGGACCGATCATTGACAATAATTGGCGGGTTGAGCCAAAGCGGCTCCCCTGAAACGTCCCTGTCGTAAGATCAGCGTTGCACGGCGGGGTCGATCTGTTTAATTCCTTGCAAATGACCCAGCCATGCAGTTTATACCGAATCACAACCTTTTCCTCTTCATCAAAGCGCCCTTTTTTACCACATGTAATAGACTACTCTATATTGCAAAGCATAATTCGAGGGCAAATGCGGTTGCATCTGTAATAGACATTGCATTTCTATCCAGCGCTAGTCTAGTCCAGTTAGAATTAGATGCGCGAAGAACCTGCCTGCGTCAACTGCTCAGATGATGATGAAGATGATCCGTTTCTACGTCATCACTAGCATCTGTCCAAAAAATGTGGAAATGCTGTTCCTTAGTTTCGCCTTCGTATCTGCCTATCTGCCTGCCATCTGGCGACTTCCAGGATTGCGAAAGGATCTCTAGATACAGAGGGTAGCTGCGATAAAGCAGCAGTTGCGGACAGACAACGGTGAGACTACCGGGATGAGGCTGGGTTCGAGCCCGTTGAGTTCGATCCTGGCAGAAAAGTCACAATGCACGATGACATTTTCATGTCGAGGTGAAAGCAGTCCGTCCTTTCGAAGCGGAAAGATTGTCCCTGCCTTGCGCTTAGATGTCGGTTCATCAAAGACTAGAAGAGTCAACTTCGAGTGAAAACTGGACGGAAATGGGGGAATCATTGGTATGATATTCCCCACGCATTCAACAGCCCAGCCAGCGGGACAGAACTTCAGCTCTGTTGTAGTACGAATAAATATACCTATGTGCCCTGTGCATCTCTCCACCTGTTCTACGTCGGTTCAAGAATTCAAGGTTAAAGGTCGCCATTTGGTAAATGCACAAGCATTTTTCTCACAGTCTGCAACAACAATTGTAGGACATTGGCGAGGGAAGAAACATTGAACAAACCAATCGAGGAAATGTCAGAGAAGACCTGTGAGATACTTGGCCCCTCTGTGAGTACTGACAGACTTATTCAGATCTCATTACAAGTAATTTCATTTTGAAATGTGTTCCTTGGCATACTCTTGAATAGCAAATTTTGTACGAACGGCGGGAGCGATGATAAGGTAACATCTAATTTTGCCATTCGGCTCTGCAGGTTTCTCCGAGCCCTAAATTTTTCATTAGATTAGCATAGGGATGAAAATCGAGTTGAACACCGACAACTCGGTCCTCAGACTTAGCCCTACATAAAACACAGGTTCATGTTAGTTCACCCAGAACGTAACAGGCTACTCAAATCCGCAGGTCGATCCCATCTTCAAATTTTCTGTCACCAGTAAAACGACTCGAGGTACTGGACCTTCTCCACTGCTTCTCCGTTCATCTGAGAAAGCAACGGGCAGCAAACCGAGAAAGCGCTAGACTTTTCGTTTTAGACATGTTCGCACTCATTGCGACCATGTCGAGCTCAGAAATGAACTTTCTCAAAGGGCTCAGGGGATCAGTTTAAGATAACAACAAAATAACATTTTGCCATCTCCTAGGCTGATACACGGGGATCAGTGCCGCAGAGGTCATTCCCAACGCCATTTACTCAGTTCTATCAACATAGAGTGGCTGCATGATCAATAACAATTGGCAATCGGTCCAGTATGTCGGCAGACACGTCCACAGATTGCTGAGCTGGTCATTGACCAGGTCATTGACATTCTCTAGCTTCAAAAAGCACATACCCAAACTTCCAGGATTTCTCAACAATCAAGCGCAATTTGAGCATCTGGTCAGAGATGCTTCAACCTGATCTGACTGCCATTATTGTGTTTTAGAGTTTGTTATTTCAGGCATTTTTTTTCTAGTACCCCTTTGCATAGACTTTACTGAGGGGCTCAATAAGGTAATGATGAGAAAACTTGATCATATCATGTGATCTCTCTTCTTGAACAAGGGTACTACAACCCCTGTTCTTCAGTCCACTGGTTTCTTCCCCGTAGCCACTGCAGTTTGACAGACACGTGCAAGCCAGCACATGAGTTGTTCATTTAATGGTTTGAACATTTCTTGGCGGATTTCATCAATTCCAGAAGCCTTTCCATTTTTCAAGCATTACAAAGCTTGTGTAATTTCATCTACAGAGATAGTAATATCCATCCCCTGCTGCTCTACACTTCCTGCGGTTGATCGGGGTTAAGGAGTTCCTCAAAAAACTCTGTCCATCGCCGAAGAATGTCCTCATCCTTGGAAGAATGTCCTTCTTAAACTGAACTGGAGGGGCGTCCAAAATCCAAGGTATCGAGCAGGATAGGCGGTAGATCAAGGAGTGAAATAGTAACCAACCGCTTGCTGACAATCCGACCAATCTCCAAGAACTTCAAACTCAGTTTAAACTTGGTCCGCCGTGTGTAGAAAAAGAATAATTATAACTGTTAATATGATTTCCACGGTGACAACTTTTCGAAAAATGCACATTCCATGTAACGCATACAGGTCACTAGTTGAAATGGTATAATCCATGAATAAATAGTCGAAAGAATAGTACAGAATAACAGTTTCACAAAACACACGAAAAGTGGCCTTAACTCTTTTGTACAATAGTAGCTTCGAACAAATTCAAACAACGGAAGTGACGAGCTCTAGATTTCTCAGAGTTGCTGAGCATATACTTTGCCCGGAAGAAGGATATCCACATATAAAGAGCTTACAAATACACGACAGCAGGGCATTCCATGCCGTGCTAATGTGCTTGACGAAACACTATATCATCAAGAATGACCATACCAAAGGTTAGACCTTCTGCCGATTATCAGAAGTTATAGTCAGCTATCAAATGTATCATGACGAATTGAATGAAATGCGGGCACTATATAGCATGGCCATACCACTCGAATATTCTAGTATGACCATGCTAGAATACCATTCTAGTCATCGATCTTGGCGGTTAAAACATATAGACTTTTCTAAGCATTGGAATCCAGCACTAAGTTTACAGCTGATAACCTTGTCACTATGACACGGCACCGAGAATCATCTTTTATTGTATAATGTTAGTGAAAATTCACTCTTTCAATAATCCGGGTTAAGCCATTGCCAAACACAAACAAAGGCGATATGAAGCTAAACGACTTTGTGAATACTTAGCGATCTGAGGACAGGAGTGTTTAGAACTAATCATGATCACATTACAAAGATATCGCGAAACATGTGTATATTACCACATGCAAGATATGCCACTGAATTCTGGTAACTATCTTCATTCGAACAGTTTATGCGTTCCTCCACTTTTTCCTATAGCATAATCGGTTACCCTCTTCCAGGAAATTAAAAACATATCAATTTGTAGGAAAACAGACAGCCAAAAATGTAGACGACGTCCTTTAAAATTGGACTAGTTTAAATTTAGCATATTAGATATAGTTTAAAAATAGTAATGTATGCTTCCATAAAATAGCGAATTGATACCATAATGCTATTCTAAAATTGATTCGCAAGTTTAATTGATACGGTTTTGGCATACTTTACGTTGGACATCGCTCTGTTGCGTAACGTGTGTTTTGTTGTATAGAATATATTTTAGGATTTTTTGGTAGGAGATGAGTAACTGAATCCATGCAAAAACAGTTTTTCTTTAAATTCATGAGGTTTTTTAAGTGTGTTTCGTTCAAAATGCTATTTTACAATTCTGATAGCTGCTTCCTATATCTTTGTAGATGTTTAGTTACAGAATTGGTCAGATCCTTTGCAAAGTGATGCCGCCTATCAGATTATTGATGCAAATTGCTTAGTTTGAAAGAACGTATATGTAGTAAATTTGGTACATCGTGCTCTCCCATAATTTTTATTTTTCCCGTGAGAGATTCAGCTTCGGATTTTTGAAGATATTCAACGATAAGTATGGAATAGAATTTTGTTAGAATTGCCTAAAGCCTCTCTTTCATCTTCGTACATGTATGAGAAGGATGATCTGATCGCGTCATCAGATTCATAGAAAAGTCATCACATGCTGTAACTCGATTAATTTATGCTCTATTTCGCGACCGAATATCTGATATTGCTGATTCATTATCAGTCTGTTATTCTGTGGCTTGCTAGTTGATAATAGCCTCATGAATTTCATAAGCTAAGTCTAATAAATCTTGAGCTGCAGAGATGTTAATATTGGTTATATTTCACTTGGCTAAAACCGTTTTCAGTTATTGTCCTACGTTTTAAGCAAGGTATACTTAGTTGTGATTCTAATTATTACGGCAAATCATGATTAAAATTAGTAGTTAGCAAGAAAAAAAGCTGTTTTTGTCAGAGTTTCGCTTGCAAGTTAAGCTTGTCACATTTTTCTTTGTATTTCAGTGGTTCGAAATGAGTTTTACCATAATTCGCATACTCTTGCTTATTCCCATTTTAGAATCAGTGCCTCTTGCATTGAGGCAGTCTTTACGGGAAGTTTACTTTACAAGAAGTTATGTTTAGAGTACTCTAAACTTACATGCCTTTAACATATAGGAAGCACAAGAAGTTGCTTCTGATAACTGAAACTTTCTTCGTTTAATGTATACAATAAATTCTGAGAAAAGCACTAGCTTTAAATATAATTTAAAAATACACTGCTGATATAAGGAAATGAAAACTGACATTCAAATGTGGTTTTGATACCGGTATTGATGCAGCGATGTTTTTAAATTTCCATGCCCAGGCGATGTTCAGAATAAACCAGAATAAACTTCACCATTTTAAATACGTATACTAGATTTACACAATGAAAATGTACCGTGTAAAGTAAGAAAAGTTATTTCATACTTTACACTGATATTGCGATGCTCTCAGACGGATAGAAGTCTTTATACCGGGTTGTACCACAATACAAATAGCCCCTAAAGGCGACTAGAAGCAAAGACTGTGCAGTATTGCGGTCAACCCAGTATAAAGGCTTCTGTACATCTTCACGTGGTAGGTTTTCGCCGTATAAACCCTGCATCAGTTTTAGAAATGTTATATTGCCAGCGGTATTGAATGCTCCCTCGTTGAAGCTACATCAGAACTGTAGAGTCAGTTTCACTTAATTTTTCAAAATTCACCCCATTCTACTATAAGTTACTACCCGAAGAACAAGGTATATATCTGGTGAATTATATTTGAGTGCGGTTCTACGACTTGATCGTGGCAAAGGCTGCAAATCTTGAAGTCATGTCATTTAATATGCGCTTGAAGTAACTGCAGTGAATCTTGAAGGACGTGATTACATAGCATCTCTTTCCTCGGTATGAAGTTAGATTGAAATTAAAAATTTCACTAGTCTGTTGTACATGGTAGTAATACCATGATATTGAACTACTAAGGAGTAGTACAAAAAATGTAGCACGGATTGTTTATTGGAGTTTGAACCATTTGCAGATACAGTCTGCTATGGAAAATGCGATAGAAGAAGTTAGTAATTCCTGTATAACTCTGCCTACGTGTGGATATTATGTTGTTATGAGCGAAGCGCTTTGATTTGTTCGTGTTGTATATGCAATATTATTTTCTGTATGAAATATTTTGAAAATGAATTATTTTTAGATCATATTTCGTCGGAACACATCGGTTATTAATAAATGGTAACTACTCTTTTAAATTTATGTATGAAACTAGCAATATTCATTTTTTACGTTCTTGTTCTTAGGCCAAGAGAACTAAGAAGGTTGGCATTGTCGGAAAGTACGGCACTCGTTACGGGGCATCTTTGAGAAAAACTATTAAAAAGATGGAAATCACGCAGCACTCAAAATATACATGTACCTTTTGTGGCAAGGTGAGGATAACGTTTTTGCTATATGCTTAAATTTCTATTTGGGGAATGGTCCACGTTTTTTCCCGTTAATGAACTGCTTCGAAATTTGCGTCTTGGTTTAACAGCAGTACTGTTTTAGAAAATGTTTATTGCGTTTACGAAAATTACATTCCTAATCTCTGCGGTACCGGGCCACCTTTAGTCCTATGACTTGGCGTTCAGGCTACGTTCCTTCCGTAGTTCTCTATATCTGCATTCTCATATTGACAGCTTACGGATTGGAAACGCTTAAATGAACTACCTTTAAATGATGCATCAGGCCACAGTTGACTTTCATCATCTGTGGAGTGTCAGGGAGTTCAGCGAATGTGTTATATTATCATTATTGTTATATTATCATTATTTCCACCTCCGTCGTATTCAGAGAGTCACAGAAAAAATCAAACCTGACCATCATTGAGTAAGTAGATTATCGTTATCCCCTTTTTCATATTTTATTTATTGTTGAGTTTTTAATAACCAATTTTTGTTTAGGCGTAATCACCTGTTATTAAATTCAGACGTAATGAAATCATCATTCCCACAGTATATTGGTTTTCTTTTCTAGCATAAGTTTATGAAGTAGTTTTAGGCGCTTGTCATTGCCCAGTTTTATTCTATATTTATTTCATTATGTTTCGGAATGAAAGGAGAAACTTTAAATACTTCACTACAGTCATTCTG
>UZAM01000035.1:0-12332 GCA_900618415.1 Soboliphyme baturini
GTCTGACGCGTCTGCCTCCGCGACCCGAAAGGAGAAGCGGCGATGGAAGATGAAGATGAAGATGAAGCAATTGGACAAAGCTAACGTGAAAGAAGACAAAAAACTAGGGAATTTTGTTCAGTATATCCGGAATTCCATTTAAATCCATCCGGTTGTACAGAGGAACGATTTCCAGATATGTGGCTAATTGAGGCAATTAAGCAGTTATAGAAGGCGGCGGTGAGCCCGCAAAGGCGTAGCTAGCTTTGAGCTCCTCAATTTCGGTCCTTCGACAAAAGACCACACATCCATATGGTCTCTCGTCTAAACGAAAGCGACACGCCATTTCGATGAACTAAGGCTGCTAATATCACCGTTTCCCTTGCGATTAGACTCGATTCGTCAAGAAGAACTTGGATATTATTCTCCGAGGAAATTTGGGCATCGACTCTCTTCGACGTCAGGGATTGGAGAAATTTCATGCACTACAACAACAAGAATAAACTGGCCTTAATAACTTGCATAATCCTCGTGGTCCATAATGCATATGGTTCAGCATATAAATACGTTCTACGGCGGCGGTATGATGTTCGACTGATGAGGAGCTGCTAAGGATTCCATGTGAAAAGCCGCAATCTGGCTTACGGACCCACAATTCCCTCACCGTTTGCATCTACGACTGTGGAACTAACTAATGAAGAAAATATCCGAGATGGCCTGCAATATCCTTGACCTCTGCGAGGCACTATGGCGGAGGGAGATAATGGCAGTTGTAAAGACGGTAGTTCGATTTGGCTACGAAGAGGGGAGGGGGCGAACAAACGAGACGGGATCGGATTCTTGGTCAGCAAAAGATGGTCCTCCAAAATCGTTTCGTGCCATGTAGGGTCATCAGTACTGGGTCTGCTGTGCCTGTGACTGAAGTAGAAGAGGATCTTGAAGATCGTCTAATCCGATGCTAAAATAAGTAGAGTCAACGTGGAGGAAGCGAAAGAATTCAATCAAGAACTAGAAAATGCCTATGTATGTCTGAGAATCAAAGTATACAAGCTTCATGGAAGACTTCGATGACAAGGACACACGAGGAATGGCCGGCGACAAATTTGTCGGTAGGCACTGCAAAAATGAAATAAAATGAACAATGACATCGGCTGGTAACCGTCGCAGAAACGAGATACCCGCACTGTGACAATATCTGGCGCAAGAAGAAGGCCAACAGGAGATGGATACGGATCACGACCAACGCGACGCGATGCAGCGACCAACAACGAGATCGACTTTGTCCTGTTCGATAAACGACATCTCATCCGATTCATTGCAGTAGTGCAGAGGCCAGAGGCTAATGCAACGATCGGTAACTAGAGCCTGGTGCTAAGGCCAGGCTAAGCTTTGAACAGAAGGTCGAGAGGAAGGCACTGCAGATGGCAATTCATGCGCAAAACGATCAAATGTATTCGACGAGACGATGCTGCAAGAACGCACCTCCAGCGAAGACTTGAGCTGTAAGGCAGCTGCGATGACTACGGGATTTTGGTCGAGAAACCGAGGTGCTAAGTAAAGTAAGTCGAGGTAGACATGAAAGAGCAGCACAGAGGGAAGGATTTCATAACTCACAAAGAGTTCGCTAGAGAAGCGGGAGGGGGGATGAAGAGATATTGGAACAAAACGGCGAGAAAGTTCTCCATACTCTTCAAACTCTTTAGACCGAAGCAGAAAGAGAACCAAGAGACCTTCAGATGGCAAAAATTGGAACGAATCAGTCTAAAACCGAAGAAACCTCAGACAGTACAGGAGTTAGCCCTTTTGAGCACGGCGCGTTAAAGTCGGACAGAGTTGAGGTGCAGTCAATCTGCAAGAAATTTTGCATGAAACTCTTTGCCTCAAAGACACGCATCCCCTCACCATCACTTCAACAGCCAGAAGGAAGTGCAGTTCCAGTCCTTATACGGAAATTTCAGCATGCCGCGCAGGTCATGAAGGAAGGTAGAACCCGACGGAAAGACGTTCTGACAATTAAAATGAACTAAGCAAGTGGTCAGTCGTTGTGCATCGCTTTAGCGAAGAAGTACAGATCTTAACCGGAAAGGAAAAATGAGAGGAATAACTGTCGACCTAATGTGCTTGCTCTCACTCGTTTACAGGCTGTTCACCAAGATAACCATTAATAGACTTTTAAGAATTCTGGCCGAACAGAAGTCAAGGGAACAAGCAAGATTCTGAAGGAGCTGGCAACGGATGACATTTTACCACAGGTGAACTCCTCGATTGCGCGAGGGAATTCTAATTTCATTTGTGTACAGAATCCGTTAACTATGAGAAAACATTCAGCACTGTTGAATACAACGCCGTGTTGACTGCACTGATAAAACAGGGCATCCACATCTGCTGCCTCAACCGGTTAAAGCGAACAAACTATGGCTGCTTCACAAACATTACACTGTTCGACGGATCCGCCCGGATACCCGTAGAGGAAAGCATGAAACAAAGGAACATCATTTCACACAGACTCTTTACTTCCTGCCTGGAAATGGTGTTCCCGAGGTGGAATTGGAGAGGTGAGATTAAGATAAATGGAGAACAGTTCAGCTACCTTAAATTCGCTGATGACGCAGTGCTGTTTATTGAATACTCCAGAGGGGTGCAAGCCGTTTTGATTGAGTTCGAGAGAAACAGTGCAAAAATCAAACTATTAATGGATTGGTCAAAGATGAAAATCCTGAGATTGGACGCACTGCGGAAATCAACGTAGTGCTGAATGGCAAAAAAATCTAAGAAGCAATAGATTAACCTGAAACAAGAGGTCAACGTGCGACATCATCATGCTGGAGATTCACTGTAAAAAGAGGGTCGCTTTGTGCGCCATCCATTCCATCTGTGACGTCCTACTCGGCAATATCAGGAAAGAACCCGCCCGCAGTTCCTCAGTTGTATCTTCTGACGGCAATGTTATACGAATGTGAGGATTGGTCATTCATTAAAGCCAAAGGGCACCGCTCTCTTACCGATAGAGCCATGGAAGAAAGTGTTGGGAATCTCATATCGCGACGACGTCCCACAAACGCTGATTAGGCAACGGACGGAAGTGAAGGGCAATGTTGCAGAAATTCAAAATGGGAGGCTTAGACTAGTGAGCCAGAATGGTCAGCGATAATCGAACTGGTACTCTCGCTGATAGGCTAAGTCATTCAGTCACTTACCAGGACGGTGGGAGGATCCAATCTGGAGCAGGAAAGTTTTAGCTTAGAGGGAGAAGGCTCCAAACCGTGAGGAACGATGAGCTTGCTTCCTCGTCGATTATTGGCTAATCCAAGTGATCTAAGTGATATCTGGCAATGATATGCCAAAGTAGATGCATCAGCCAATCCGACAGTCATTTCCTTTAATCATAGCCTCACTTTCAGCATGGTGGCCATGTGGAACTTCCATACCACCAGTATCTCTACCAAACCAGACTAAGCCCTGTACCAGTTGATGATGGAAAACCCTGCCAACTTTGGTTTGTCACTGTTTGCTATTCTTGCTTCAGCATCTTTTGAAAGACAGCACTGCATTATAGCGAATGCTACAAGGACAACTTGAAGTTGCTTTCAAGATCGGTAAGGTGGATGATCTGATCCAAAGCGCATGAGTTGTTCGGAAAATGTCAGAACAGAGTTCAGTGTGGAAAAATGTGCTATGGTCGAGATTAGGATTTGAAAGATGTGGAACAACAACAATAAAGCAAATCATTTTGGCAACGTCTTACAACATCGTTAAGGCAACGACCGATCGGAACTGACGGATGTAAAGGTTAAATGGCTGTAAAAATTATAGCAGCAAATAGCTGTAAATGCAAAACAGTGGTTGTAAAATAAAGAGCCGCAGGAAGAGTGTCTTTGCTAACTCAGAGAAGGCACAGACATCCAACAAAGTTTCAACTAGCTATCAAGCAGTGGGGTCCATAGCGAAACTAAAGCCTTTTTAATATCCGCTTAAAACTAAAAACTCAATACGAACTGATACAAGGCGAATATCCTGCACATGCAGCCGGAAGCAAACAGCATATGAAATGATGGACACATCAGCCGAAGGCGTTGGAGCAGACCGAACAAGTAAAAATATTCTATAATTTTCCAATGCGTACTGAGAAATAAATATCCGCTCGTTGTCTGGATGTCGTGTCGACAGACAAAGCGAAAGACTGGCACAAATCATTTTTATGGCATGCCTGCCTGACGGCGAGATTGTTGTTACGGTGAGAGAAAAGATGCTAACGTCAAAAACTGAATATGAAAATGCAAAATATACGGAAAATAAAGGCAACGGTCATTTCTTTGGTGATTGGTGCCATCAGTGCCATCAGATCAGTGAAAAGAGATTATCAGCGTCTTCTAGAGTCAACTGATGAAGCAAGTAGAGCAAATGAACTATCACAGGCGACGCTGCTACGAACAGTCAGGGTTTTAAGCATAGTGAATATCCTTCAATTTTAGTAGAGGATTCGAGTTGAAGTGATATTCGTTCTACACTGCCACCACTCATGCTAAATTTCATGGAGTGTGACTGAAATTTAGAAGTCGTTTAATAATAAAGCCAGTATCCAGATCTTCCGCAATCTGTCTTTGGGACACACCTGTTACTATTGCAACGTAGAAGAGGCACTCATAAAAATGAAGTTATCAAGGACAAGGATACATTTTGCCAGATTTTCAGAGGATGCGTTTAACCAATTAAATAAAGTGAGCTACTTATTTTTAAAAAAAAATAATCGATGGGAACTCAAGACAGTAGCATGCACAGAAAACTACCAAATTATACCCTCAACGAAGTAACGTTTGTCTATTGGTCAACGATGTACGGCTGAAGCGTCGGCTCGAATCTTATAGGCCTTCTTCAAAGTATGGCTACTGGTCACTGGCTGGTGTAGATCTTGTTTATGGCAGAGGTTCGCGTCGAGCCGTAAGGGATTACCTCAAGCATACTTATAACAAGAAACAAAACTATGATATACTCTCTGCATAAATTGATTATCTAGCCTCGGTGTTTTCAGCAACCGATTTGCAGCTATGCCTTCTGATGTGCGTACGCACCGTAAACGACTAGATCTATGTCAGTCTCTCTACATGCAACATATCCTTCCTCTCCAACGATGTTTAAACTCGCTGTAGCCATGCTCACGTGGTCTTTACGTTTAAATAATCAGAGTCTGATGTTGGCATACATGGGCATCTTGAGAAAGCAACCATTTGACACTATTTCATATCTCCTTTATCGTAGCCATATGCAAGCTAGGGTGATAGCTTTCTGTCTCTTCAAAGTGGATGTGATTTTACGTTATATTATTAACTTATTAGAATCCAGCAAAATTTCTTCGTGGCAGATTTTCATAGTGCAAAGAAACTCATTGTTGATTCGAGTGCAGTCGTCGAAGCAAAACAGAAATTATATTACACATGCTTCATTACGACTATGTAAGTTTTTGCTGGTGGTGTACGGAAGTATTATTTGCAACATTTCATGTGTCATTATTTTGCTTTTATTGTCAGAAACTGTGCGCTTAACCTTAGTTTGATTTTCAGCCATAATGAGAAGTTAACGAGTCTGGCAGGACGAAAATTTCTGTTGATAAATTTCAATACTAGGACATGGTTTCACACTCAGTTGGTTAAGAAGCGAGCGAAATAAATGAGACTAATAATCGAGCTTCAGTCCATGTATTTAACGTTTGATACACCGGTTGAAAAGTTCAATTTGAACAATACTGTTTGTGACTATTTATTTTTCTTAAATAAATTACACATGTGTTTAATTTATGACAGATTTATTACGACAACTTGTAGAAGTTATACCAAAATTAATGTTGTGTGGATAGGATTCACGTTCTTAATTACCTTTGTTTCTTACCAATAACATGCCATGCTGGGAGGACACGTCTAAAAGGTTTAGCCGGAATATTCGAATTGGTAGCTTCAGTCGTTACGTTGAAGCAATTTGCATGAAATTGGTAATTAATCCAATAGTTTCGTCGTACTTACGTCACCATTCAGAGTAGTAATGAGCTCACTGTTATGAACTGACGTTCTGTTCGGTTCTCTTCCACGTCTGAATAAGAGACTCATCCTTATGATCGCCTAAACATTATGTCAGTAAGCACTGTGTGGGCGTTCAGCACTTCGCCTGTACGTCAGACTATCAGTAGGTAATCAGTCAAGCAATCTAGAGTCTTTGAGATCTTCACGCCGCACATGAGTCCTAATCTATGATCCGCAGTGTAGCCAAAACGACTGAAGCACCTTTTCTTCCTTTCCTTAGGGGATCCTTCTCTGTCATAAAGTGCCTTATAAAATATTCTCAATCCTCATTACCATTTTTTCTCTACTTCTTTAGCCGAATGCTTCAAGAGTCATCATGTGTCTTCACAATTCACTAGCGGCTACGGAGTACCGGCCACAACTTGCTTTTCATTAACCTGCAATCGCGCACTTGGGCTGCTTCCGCAATCCGCCCACAGGATGCCGAATTGGCATTATGAAAGACAAATTCAGGATGAATTACATCTATACAGTATATCTGGTCAGTGAACTACTGGTCTCATCATTATTCTTGTTTGAACCCTCTACTTTGCAGCAAATACTAGACTTAGCAACGTTCTGCCCTTTTTATCCACCTGGATCTAGCTAACTACTTCAGCTCATTCTTTCACAAACCTGGAAGTCTTCCCACAGGTCAGTGACTGCTTCTTGAATCCCAATCCAATGGCACAGCGATTGTCGATTCTTCATGCAGCATATCTTGCCCATTGCAACTTTAAGTTCTTACCTTGGGTAATGACATCTTAGACTTTCTCGCTTGTGCTCTTACCCACTCCTGCGCCTTCCTATCTTTTTAAATTACTCCCAACTTATGTTTTTCCATGCTGTCTACAGTTTATCAATGGCCTTCAGGATTTAGGTTCACTTTTCGCCCCTATGGGTCAACACTGGGAACATGCATTCATTTATCGACAGATTTCCGTTTCAAGCGCAAAGGCAGTCTTCCGGATGGGAACGTCTTCAGTCTTCTGACAATACTCCGTGCCAGGTTAACTTTCCTATTGATTTTATTGGTTATTTTCTGGTTCTTCATTGCAGAGATGAACTGACTCAAAACAGACAGCTTGGCGCATGCTCAGGCCTAAGTCCGTTAAATTCAATAAGTTGTATGACCACGCAGTTTTTAAACACGATCTGAGTCTTCTTCAGGTTCATCTGCATTCCCACTTTCATGCTGGCGTCGTTCAGCTCCTGTTTTTTTCGAATGTCATCCACAAACCGCCGGTCGCTTAAATAATGCCCATTTCAGTTCACCCTGACCTTGTTAACAGCCAACTTTTTGGACTGCTGTCAATAACGTTTGTGATATTGCGCTCTCTGTTACACTCTATTCTCAATTTTGAACATGTTTGTGCTCTCATTTAGCTTCACAGTAGCAGTTACACCTTTTTAAATTATGGCAATTACTTTTCCTCCACCATGGCTCCTCAAGGAACACAGTTACAGAACAGCTGTAGACTGGGTAAAAGACCCTCACCAAAAATTCAGAACTTCAAGAAGGAACGAAGCTGTTGCCGTTGATTCGTTGCCTATCTGAATCACTTATTTTAACACCTGGAAATGATATATCATATCAGACCCATTTCTGAATGTTGATTGCTCCTTTGGCTCTGCGGCGTCCACTTGAATCGCTAATCTAAACAATAGATTTCGTCAGAGTTAATGTAGAATCAGTCATTTGTTGGGCTTATAAGTCATATTCTACTTGAAGCTTTGCACTTTTTCAGAATTACTTATATTTCAGTATTATATTCATAGCTTCTTAAAGATGTTACTTCTTTGAAAGTATGAACCGCACGATGGCGTCAGTTAAGAAGCTAGATCACACTATATTCTACCACCAGCAGATGTCAATAGTTATCCATGAGTGGGGCCCTACTGATCAACCAATGATATAACTTCAAGGCACATTTTCAGGGACCAAATTGAGTGACACATCACACATGTAATAATGCTTGAAACTCAGATGGTTACTGCCGTCCTTTTCAAGTCTCTGACTATGGATAAGTAGGACGATGGGAGAATGCACGACATTGTCTATTCGCCTTAGCACTAAGACGGTCGGCTAATGTGACGTTGGCAATCAGGTGCTAAGATTCTTGTTTATACATTTGAAGGAAATATGGTAAATATCCTTATAGTAATGTCTTAGAGACTGTTTTAATGATTCAGGAAGGTAATCAGTTAAGATGTAATGAACAACGTCAGTCGTTTGAATGAATGATAGCGTTTATCGCATGGTATATTTAATAACGCCATATTCGATCGATTGAAAATTATTTGTGTGCTTACCATCATTGGTTGAAAATGCTGCAGAAGCAGAGAACCTTACTATTTCATGCCTGATGGACATGCGAGAAACAATGGTAATCTTTTATTTAATTTCAGTCAGTTAAGGTGCTTCTTCTCCTTGCAGATCAGTGTGTAGCTGAGTCAGACAACGTTCCAGAAATTCATGATCTTTCATCAATGTTTCAGTCAGCAGGTGATGTCTCGAGTCACAACAGAGTTCCTTTGACCTGTATCAAATCATTCAGCGTTTATTCACGGTCTTTGTCTTTCAGTCGAATTACGAATGACCGCATGTTCATCCTCTCCTGGGATGCCTTCCACTTTAAGTTTGGTCTATAATTACACCGTATCTATAGATTTTTATTTGGCGCCAATCAGAAGGCGCGAAGTGCCTCTGTATTGGTTAATTTGTGACCTTACTGTATGACTGTATCAAAGCGTCCTAGTCCCAACGAAGCGCCGTTTGAGATCGATTTTTTGGATAGCTCATCGAAGTACTGTCATGAAGCCGGAATGAATCAGTCAACCGGTTGCTCGTAGCGTTTCACTACGGAACGCCGATGGTCAGTGACAAGGTCAGAGCCGCAGCAGACGCTGCAACGACAGGCAAAACGACTTCAAAACAGTTCGGACGCCGTGTGTGAATGGACGGCCAAACTGACGACAACGACGACGATGAAGAAAACGAAAAGTCAACACCCGTTCGGCAGCAACAACTGATGATAGTCGTCTGTCGTCGTCTGGTGGTCGTTGTCGTTGTCCTTCGCTGCGAAAATACCTGCGCTGGTTAAAAATGTGGCGGCAGGATCAAAGCGATGGCTTATTTACGAGTGACAAGGGAGGAAATTGAGCATTTAGCAGAAACGCAGAAGAGCGGTCGAAAAAAGTGATAGTTTTAGATTTGAAAGACACCATTAATTTCTCGCTGACAGCTTCTTGGTGCTGGCTATCAAAGAAGCGGCGAATTCAAAGCTTTTGATATTTATGACTAGCGATGTGAAAAGACAGAATGATGAGAAATTGGCTGTCTGCCGAATCGAAGTGTACTTTGTAATGAAGATTGTAAGTGCTGACCGCCATATGCTGCAACGAAAACTGAAGATAGAGGAAAGGAAGAAACAACCGACAAACTAACTTCCTGGCAATTTCCTCACAGTAGTACTGCTGGTCAGTTAGAGAGTTAGACCATCAACAACGATGGTGTTCTGTTTTCACTTAAAATGAGTATGATTCAAGACTGCTTAGTGATGATCACTCAAACTTGCACAAAATTGGCGCCATCTGTCATTCTCCACTGTCAGACGAATGTGTTGGATTAATATTTTTGTTATATATTAGATTCACGCAAAAGCAGCGGCAATTATTTCTCTCCCAATACTGGAGCTGTTGTTTTAAACCAGATTTATGCTTTCGCTGCTTTTCCTATCATCCGTTAAGAACTGGACGACAAACAAGAATCGAAATAGCGTTTTCCGGACTGTGTTTTCAGAGCGGGTTTCAGGTTCAAAATACTTCCAAAAATACTTTTAAGGAAAATTAACTTTAGCAATAATATTTCCTGAGGAAACTTCTAGAATTTTAAAGTACTGATTTTAAAATAACACTTTAAGTAAGGAACTATATGTAATAGATTATGAGTTTAGATCATTTCAAAGACAATCAGGAAGTGCAAAGCTAATATGGTTTGAGAGCAAACTCAAAAAAATTTCGTCTGTCAAGTTGCAGGCTATCAGTAGGATGGGTTAATACCCGTCGTCCATAATTACTGAGCTCGATTATGTTTTCGAAGGGTGCTGGTGATATGGCTGCTTCGATAAATGTGAGAGCAACTGAACGTCACAAAAGTTTCAATTCGATATATCGGCATCCGTTAGAGCCTGGAATCTCAACTATAAAAGAACGAAACCCGAATTTTTGTGCTGACGCTGTTCTGCGTTCCATATTCTTTCTTGCTAGTGTTGTACACGGCTAGCAGATTTGGGCGCAACTTGGGCAATGAGTTTACCAGAGTAGCAGAAGTCGAGAGGGAAGTTAACTGTTTGCAAAGTACCCTTACATTTTCTGAAACTGATCTCCTGAAAGTGCCCTTTGAAAAGGTTCGCAGCCGAGGGCGACGTGGCTGGCATGAATGCAAACGTGATTAGCAGCAGAAGTTCACTGTTTCCTCGTTCTCCAGACCGCTGCGCAATGGATAAACAATTACGCAGTTGAATAGGAGAAGTTCAGGTACTTCAAGGATGTGTTTATCGATTATGGAAAATGGGAAAAAGAGGTCAATATGCAGATTGGAATTTCGAATCTTTGTAACTAAAGCACAGATGAGCCTGAAGACTAAGCTGTGTGTGTTGACACTGATGATTTGTTCCAGTGTTCTCATGTGATCATGAGTCATGTGTCTTGAACGTGATCGAGCGTACAAACGGCTGGTAGGGGCCTTCAGAGCCGAATCGCTAGATTCTCCCGTACTGAGAGGATCCTCAGTCCAAGTCTGAGAAAGCCTTGATGTCGAAACTCTGATTCTCTTGAATAAGAAGCCACAAATTGATGATTGACTTTGGCACGTGTTACCAGTGCTTCAAGGGAAACGAAACAGTGAAACAGCTACTGCTTGTTTGACTGACCGGCTGATTACATGGAATAAGTAACTGGGAAGACCCTGTTCCAGATTCGTCTTATCATTTGTTGAAGTTCAGACGTTGGTGCGAGATCACGAATGTTGGGGATACTCTGTGACTCTGTCGCTTCCATGACATGAGAGGATAAGTGGCTTTTGAAACTACCTGATTGACTGATTATTTCAGCGTTGAGTAGTCGACAAGATTCTAAATAGGCTTCATACCGTCTTTCCAAAATGCCTCCTAATCAGGCTTCGCCTGACATGGGTCCTTGGGTTATGTGTTAGATTCTAGGACATGAATGTTTGATTGAATTTCTAACATGTGAAAGCCTGATGGCCGCCTACGCGATTCATCGCTGATGACCGGCCGTTCCAAGTGATACAGTCAGTCTAATTATTCCGAAAGGCAACATCTGATGCTAGAGTGTAATGAGTAAAACCAGCAGCGATTCATGGTACATTTTCAGAAGCATCCCGCGGACAGCGTTGCTCGCTATAGTCTGGTCGATTTTCAGAACTGAAACACAGCAGAGCTGCTTTCTGACTGTATGCCAGATTGCTTCCAGCAGCAGCAGTATCATCTACATTTCTCCAGAACGCAATAAGTTTTTGCATTCTTACACCTTTATGAACCTTACAGACACCAGTTCTACCAGAATGCCGCCGTATTTTGAATTATGACCGTCATCATGATCATGTTGCCAGAAGTGATCAGGATATTGAAGTGGTAGACGTCAAACTCACCCGCCTTTTTACTCGCACCGCATTGCCGATTCGTTTGGCTGTTAATCCAAATTGCTGCAATCGTATCGCTGGTTTCCATGGGTTACTTGCCCCATTCTGAGCTGTAATCCGTTTACATTTGATAATGCTTGGCAACACGATTTTCACACAGTGCTCCAAGCAACGCCATTGGTAGATGGTAAATCTTTGGCTGTGCATTGATACAACCCATTATTCTGCATGACACTTTACCATAATATTGAAGAAAAAGGCAAAGCGTTTTAGCCTCAGTATCTCGTTAATGATTTTGAACTCTTTCAATCATAATTACATGTTGAAACTGCTGCTTCATTTTACTAACTTGAAAGCACTCAGATATGAGCCCTCAAAGATTCAGGAACTACAAAGACGATATGCAACAAACTTATCAATCAGTGCTATCCTGTAATATGCATCTGTTATTTGGAGTAAATTCTATTGATACTATAATGACGCAGGAAATCTGTATCTCTTGATATTCATGACTTACTCTCTACCTCGTCCCAGCTGACATAGTTAACTGCATCATTTGATGCATTCTGTGCGGTATAGAAAACTTGGCTTTTTGTTAGGGCCCGCGTAATAATTATTTAGAAAGCTTTAGTAGCATA
>UZAM01000036.1:0-12259 GCA_900618415.1 Soboliphyme baturini
AATTCTCCCATTAAGGCATGAACTTTCTACAGCGCTTAAGGAAATAGTTTCTCCTTTCATGTTTGGTTTTGAAACAAGGTGTATGCATGAGTAATTGACGTTTCTCATCTCTGTTGAACTACACAATAAACAATGTAAAAATCTGAACGAGGTCGTGAACTCGACCTCTTATAAAGGTACCTAAGCGGATTGTAGAAGGCTTTAGCGTTGTGTTTCTCAAAGATGCACATTTTCTTCAACGGACTTTTCCCAGAAAATATTTATTTAGCTTTCGAAAGATAGGGTAGAGTCAGCTTTTCCTTCGTTGGTATTCTTATACCTGTCTCTGGCGCGAACTGTAAAGCCAAAGTCTTCCAGAAACCAAATAATACAGGCAAATTTGTAAACAGAATTGGCCTAGTCATTCAAACAGCAACAAGTAGAAACGGGATCAATCGACAGAGTACGTATGCGCTGTTATAAAGAATTTTTAAAAGAAATAAAATATTAAAGTATCATTCTCTTTTAATAATTATCGATTTAAGCTCGTTAACTATATCATAACCATTAGAATATGGAATTCCAGTGACTGTTATAGTTGCAATAACCTTAAATATATCAGGTCTAACAACATGTCATTGTATAAGCTTTAGCTGTATCATACTTGTTTGGTGAAAAGCCAAAATTTATAGAATACTAAGTAAAACATACACTTAAAAAACTTTGAAAATTTATTACCGTATGACATCGTTAAACCGAATCACCCTAGACATATTTTGTAACATTTGAAGTTGTATTTGATTATTCTTCAAGCATCGTTGTCAAACAAAGCAAAAAAGTTTTACAGTAGTTTGTTGGTTTAACTTCGCTCCGAATGAGGAATCGAGTAAGATCCAAAACGTTGAAGAATAGGTGAGCAGTAAACCTCGTGTGCTGACACAAAAGTAAAGAAGATAGCAATTATAAATATGCTTTCACTATAAGATGCCACTATATTTTTTTAGATTAACGCCACGTAGAAAAGATCGAACAAAGATTTATGAAGCAACTTAGAAACTAATAGTTTTTTAAGCTCAGCCTGTAAATGACCGTGCAATTGAGTAAGGTAAAGGACTGAGGACGAGAGTGGGTGGCACGCACTACGAATAATTCACGCTGAAAAGGAAACCACATTCGCTGTGCGTCAGGCACCGATGAAAAAAGACGTCTGGAATGGTGCAACTTCTATAAACTGGAACACCCCGACGCGAAACACACACGCCGATAGCTGGAGTGTACATGTTTCCTCAGAAAAGAAAATGAGCAAAAAACTCATCGAGGTAGGAAGTTATCCAGTTCTGTGACCGCGCTACCCCTAGCAAGAAATGAAAACTTGGAGTGTATTGGATAAGGCCAGTCGCGAGTGTCATAGGGAAAATACTTAATCTACAGTGCCGCCTGAAGTCCCACTCATTGGCTTCAGGCGTAATTCCACTTGCACATAACCGAAACAACATCTGGACATGACTACCAGATTTAGCCTGAAGGACGCCTGTTAGATGCGGATCTGGTATTACGGCTAAATCGACGTTCTATCTGATAGATTATTATATGATGTATATACCAATTTTTATGCCGCGGGCACAGTTTTGACCACCAAAGCTGGAATAAAATATGACTAGTGAACAATGGTAAACATGCCTTCACAACCAGTCTTAATATCAATTTATCATTTCACTTAATCGGCACTGCTATGCTAGTTATGATGTACTCAAGCCACGCCATTCACTGTCACTGAGTTATAATGCAATTTCATTATTGAGGCGTTGAACACTTTCTTTTGGAACATTATTTGACAGAATCTGTTTTGCTTAATTAGTAACTTTGGGGATTCGCATCATACTATGGCTTTGAATGTTATGAACTCTGATGCTTATCACTTCCGAGCGCTGAATTTAGACCTTGTAACAAACAATGAGAAATGTATTACTGCAACGCACCGAGAGAATGACGTCAATTTCACTGAGGACTAGAACGTATGCGAATGACATATTTATTTAAGTCTACCTCAAACCTTGTCCCTTCAATACATTACAGTAATACCCCCACTTACGCGAACTCACAGTAATGCGTTTTTTTTTCGTTTGCGAAAACACTGCCCGCTATCTTAAGTGTTTCTCCTGCTGTCATGCGTATTGGACGCGTTTCGCGGGTACATTACCTGGGCGATTGCGATTCTGTGATCGATAACAGTTAAGATGGTGTTGTTATGCGCCTTCTGAACCTTTAAAAAACCATATCGTATAAACGAAGTGAATCTGATTCTCCTGAACCTAGTAAAACGAGGAAAAAATATCATTGGAATGTAAACTTAACATTATCAAGGATGTTGATAGCAGAATGAAATTTTGTGAATTATCAAAAAAAATTTGAGCAAACGGAATCCACAGAAAGAACGGTCATAAAAGATAAAGAAAGAATTCTCGATGCGTTGAAAAATGCTCAATCCTTGAAATCAAGCATAGCTCATAAACGTCATGGTATTACTGCTGAGATGGAAACAATGCTGAAATTATGATATGTATAATCAAGTAAAAGTGAAGAATCGTCCTGTCGATCAGAACACTGTGTACGTTAAAGCTACGCTGATCTTTCAGAAGATGAAAGAAGAAACTGAAGAGGCGGTCGAAGATGAAAACTTTGTAGCTAGTAACGGTTACTTCAGCTGATTTAAAACTCGCCTTAATTGACACAGCATGGTGGAGAGTGGATAGGCTGTAAGTGCAGATAAAAAGCTGCGTCTTCTTTTGGTGAGATACTAAAGGCCATGATAGAAGAAAGTGACTGTAGCAATGAAACAGTATTTAACGTAGATCAGACTGGTTTGTTTGGGAACAAGATGCCTAAAAGAACTTTTATCGCACGTGAAGGAAAATCTTTCCAGTGTTTAAGGTTTCTAAAAACCGACTGACAGTGATTGTTGGCAGGAATGCAGCTGGTGACTGCAAGTTAAAACCTCTCTTAACTTACCGCTCCAAAAACCCAGCAGTCTTAAAAAATATATCTAAGATTAGCTTACCACTGATTTGGAAGTCAAACCATAAAGCTTGGGTGACAGCTTACATTTTTGAGGGCTGGTTTGGTCACCACCTCATACCTGAAGTCGTCGAACATTGTTGCAAGTCTAAACAGATTCCATTTAAAGTGATGTTTCTCATTGACAATGCACCCTGTCACCCTAATTTATTTTGGCCAACGTGTGAAGGTAGTGACTATGACTCCAAACACAACCACCTTTCTTCAAGCGATGGACCAGGGAGTCATCAAAACATTCAAGCTTACTACACATGCCTTCGTTTGCACATCTGAATGAGGCTGTGAGGCAAAACAGGGAGATATTTGTTAAAAACCTTTGGAAACAGTTCAATGTTTTAGATGCCGTAAGAAACATTGGAAAATCTTGGGATGAAATTTCAAAAAAAAACATTGCATGGTGTTTGGGAAAAACTTTGCTATTTTTTCCAAAAACGAGACGGAAACAACGCCAAAAATTGATAATGTCGCTCAAGTGATAGAAGAAGTTGTTAATCTGGCCGGGCTATTAGATTTGGAAGTCAATGGTGATGACGTCAACGAGCTGTTGGGTTCCATAAATAAGGAGCTGACCATTGATGAGTTCATAGAGATACGTGAGCTAAACATCACTGAAGTATCCGACACTTCAGACCCAGTTCCACCAGAAAACACATGACAATTGGAAGCTTGACAGAAGGTCTCAGCTCAATTGAAAAGGGCATAAACATTTTAGAAAACATGGACTCCAACAAAGAACGCGTTATAGCTACGAAGCAAGGAAAAAAATTACTTCCTTGCGGCGAAAAAATTTTGCACGAAAATAGGAAGGCTCTGTGTCGTTAGACGAATTTGTTACACTTTATTAACCATAGACGTACAAATTACACTTTAGAATCATTTATTTATTTTTTAATATTTTGTCTTAAAATGTAAAACGAAGTGCAATTTTATTAAATTTTTTCTACTGAATTAGCGTTTTCCTTAGGCCTTGGCAAAATCAAACAGAATTTATCTGTATTTATATGCAAATCTGTACCCTATTTTTGCGAGTGTCGTCGGACCCACCTATCACGTAACTTTGGGGTATACTGTATATATAATACAAGTGAAAATTAGCGTAACTCAGATAAGTAATGAGCATAAATGCAGCATTACTTTCATATTGTCTGAAGGCATTGTCCTTTCCCTTGCTCAACCGACAGGTCTCTAAGATGCAGTTATGTCACGCAAACTGTTTGGCAAATCAATTCATCAAAACACAATGAGTTCCATTTATCATTAATATATCCAGATCCCTGTCGCAGCGCTGGTCTGCCACACGTTTAATCAACACTACGCTGTCAATGTCAGTTTCAAACTTGAAAACAGTTCAAGAAGCTATAATGGAAACGCGATTTTAGGTATGTATCAACTTCAATGCTGTTGAAATTTAAAATTTATTTATTTCAATGGCTACAGTAGTTTTCAGTACCGAATGACTACATGACAGCAGCGACGGAGAAACTACAACTTACTGTAAATCGCTGATAAATTTAGCCACATAAATACGTCATCATTCTTAGCCCCTCGTGAGTAAGCTATTTACGATCACCCTTGTTTCCTAACAGCGCTGCCGATGAACCCTGGTGAGAATTGCTACCATTATCCACGTACGGAGTTCTGTACAGGTGGGGACAGCAATATGTACTTGAAATTCGTCTAACATCAAAGGCGATATTGCACATTGTGATAAAATACATTCACCTGTTCACTGCATCACTAGGCATTTCACAGATAAGTGTGGTTCTCGGTGAGAGTATTGCCTCCGTCATTGAGAACCGCAACATAACTGAACAAGCTCTTTGCAGCCTATTTCCTCATCTTAAGCAACGACAGATCTAACTTGCTGCTATGCTTTGCACAGCCGCGTAGTAATCATGAATGGGACAAATTCAAAACCACGAGAACTAAAAATAGCGGGATGACTTTGCGAGAATAGTTTCGGACGATAGATGGTAAAATTTGTCGTAGGTGATGATTCTACTACGTCATGCTCGTAATCAGATGATGACAACATTTTAAGATGCTGAAGAAGATAAAATCAAGACCGGGGGTTCAAAAACCAAATACCCGAGAAATATGCCACATCATCTGGAAGTGGCAACGTTCACAAACCTTCAAGGCCAGCATAGTGAGTACTGGCCATACATTCCATGTAAAATTATAAGTAAAAGCATGAAACTTACTCTACAAAGGCTGGATAACCGCCGGTGAAACTGGTAGTCAGCATGGAATAAGCGGAGAGTTCCACGAATACTCTGGCTGCGAAGCAAAGCTGATTTACCAATGTCTAAAACATACATGTTGAAAGAAACTAGTACCATCAAGCACAACAACGCCAGCCTCAACGAAATTCGATGAAACCACAGGGGGTGACGGGTGACAAATGACTCTTCCTATCCCTCCAAATTTGAACCAAATATAAAAATACGATAGCGCAAAACCAGGATTCACTCTTCTTGACAAAATGAAGTACGATATCCTGTGAGTGGAAGGCAATTCACTGAAATGAAATGCAAGACTCATCTTGGAGCATTGAAGAGGTGCGAACTCGACGTTATCGAAGAATCCTTGGCAACAAAATGCCATCTTAATCAACGGTGATACGGGGCACATTTTTATGAACAAATACAAGAATTAGGCGAACACAAAAACCGCTAATACAAGTTCAATACTGGCAATTTCAATGTCGAGGTCAAGGCAAAGGAAAAAAATAAATGGCATGCATTTGACAGGGTGATATTATATTAGTCGAAGTCATAGATGAAGTTTTGAAGACCCTCTATTGAGAAAATCAGGCATTAACATAAATGGGAAGTAGTTACCCATAAACCATGCGCAGCTTGTTAACGATAATATTATCCCGTCAAATTCAAGAAGAACGTCAAATGAACAACTACATGCCTGAACGACGACAACACCAAAGCAGAAATTAATATAAACCTGAAAATCACGCACATCGTGTTTAAAAAACAAGAATTTCCGCGTCTTGTTGAACACAGTGAATGGAGGCTTGCAGAAGGGTAAAGCTGCGTCCATTTGGAACCGTTCCCCTCAACAACGAAAAATGACCCTGTAAAAGTCACGCATTAGCAACTGTCACAATTACCTTACTAACATTGAAAACCCACCTCATCAGAAAGCGGCTCTCATTCAACAAACGAACATTTTTCGATCAGTGTGTGCTCCCAGTGTCAACTTGTGCAACCGAAACTCTGACGGTTAGTCCGAAAGATGGAAATAGACTGGCCACTAAGCAAAAAAGCTGTAAAAAATAAATGTAGGGAACAGCTTGGAAAGACAGCATCGTCAAAATCACCAGCAGAAGCGTATATCATTGCACGATTTAGAAAGTTTAAGTGCCCATGGGCATAGCAGGTTCCAAGAAGAACCGATTACGTTGGATCGTTGGACGAAAGCATCAAACTGGGATCCAACATAATGTATTGTTCCTACGGAATGATCTAAACATCCTTGACGGCATTTGCTGAGGTCATTCCTCAGCGGCAGACTAATAAGATTAGCAAACGACATAATATTTTGGCAATCCCTTGTCCAGGACTCTGTGAGCAGTGTATCTAAAATGGTTCATGATGGGCAAGGTCCCTTGAACTCACAAAAACGTTAGATATTAAAGTCACAAAATAAATTGCACAATAACTGCTTCAATTAAATAATAACCTAATTGCGTTGATTTGCGAAGCGCAGTCATTTAATATGCAATGGCGTAACTGCCGGGCCGATATCAATGACCATACAAGAGGTGATTGACAACGTCGTCAAGTACATATTGAATCATTCAACTATCCAGCACTGGTCAGAGAACAAGTGTGGCATTGTAAGCTCACAGAGCAGAGTGCGACATTACATGGCCTATTCATCAGTTCACCAGATTGCATTTTAAACCCAAAGAAGAAACATAACCATCGCCTTTATTGAGAAATAAAGAAATTACCAAAAAAACTTTGTTTATTTACCGCAGAAGAAACAAAAGCATTATCTTTGTTCTTTACCTTTATTTAAAAGAAAGCTGTAACGACTTCTGTGACGAAAGCAACGATGACCATTTCATAATTCTGAATCACTACTATGCTGAAATGTTACTGGAATGCAGAGGGTCGCAGTGGCGCCAACTCCTTGAAAGGTCTACAGGTTTGTCGACCGTAATTAAACGATGGTCAAAAACTATAGACAGAGCAACTGAAGCATATGAAAACCGGATAATTGATTCACCGAAGCTACAGAAACTTCAGACCATTCACATATCATAAAATTATTTAGAGCAACTGCAGCACAACAGGGATGCTTTCTTAACCAAATTTCTAATTCATTACCACATGGTAAAGAGCATTAATAACATTGGGACGCAGCTCCCCCAAAATGTTCTTCTCTTTCATCAGAAAAGCATCAACTTTCGAACTCTGAACCGGCGATGTGGCTTCTGTATATATCTAACAAAATATTTATGAGCGATACATCGCCAAGATTTGTTCATACTTTACAATGGTAAAACGAATTGGGTTGGCAGTTTTTCCTACATTCATTTGAACCAAATGACCTCGAAAAATCACGTACGCAATTTACGGTAACAAATGTTTATATCAATCACACATATTATGAGATAGTCGTGGCAAGTTTACAAGACAATACTTCAAGATTACAGCAGTTGCGGTGTTCGAAAGAAAACGTGGGTATTGAAGATAGTCGACTTTTATGAAAACTGCTAATCCAGACAACTCTGAAAAACTAGTTTTATATTAGGTGACGAAAATATTACCAGTCATCGTTGGAATATAGAGAAGTACCAATCGCATGGAACCATTTAATTGACCTGTTCTCCTTTCTGGTGCACGGTGAACTTATTGTCTAGCTATTCAACATTCCTTTAATAAGCGTGTTTTCGCATATAGTTGTTTGGTAATTTACTCGGGTGGCAATTTCATTAAGCAAGATCAACCTATGAGCAATAATCGCTTAGCGCACTCAACATACGGTGCAAACAGAACTGCTTCATACATTTACGTGCTATAACATGCCGAAACGCCTTCATCGTGGGATGAACATTAGCTATAACATTTCCAACTAATAAGATTCCCAAACGGAGGTCTTTCAATTCCTGCAATTCAATGACAAAAAAACAATTCTTCAAACGACAGCAAAGGCTCATCAGCATATGTTACTGTACATACGCTGGGCAGTTTCAGCAAAACAGGGACAGATAACACTCATCCACCACCATTCGTGAATAGGGTAGAAGCAGTTTCTCCAAACGGCGGTCACAAATGAAGACCCGTTAAGACAAATGGCAACAAGAAATTTGAAATTGGTTTATGATCATGCATTCAACTGCAGCGGAATGTGCGAAAAAAATTGAGGGAAATTGGTAGCCGTTGGGATGAAAATGGCTCCTCATCGAGCATCGTGTCCCGCGCTGATTTGTCTTCCAGTTCCATCAGTCACAGGTGCCCTTTGTCAAACAAAATGTGTCTTAAACTTTCGCGAATATTGCTCACAGCCAGCACTTACCTTTTGAGCAACCTAGTGGTCGCTCGTCTGTTTAAAAATGAGGAAAGGCCAGTGATCGGTTCAAGAATAACACTACCCATTTTTCATCTGACACTCCGAGCTCTAAGGACTGACGAGACACTTATCACAAGAAGAACAACATATCACGTGCCAGTGCGGATTCATCTTATTTGGCCTTTTCTCCATGTCGTACTACGACCACTGTTAGGTACAAATGAACCTGCTCGTTCATTGTCGTGTTTGCCCCGAAAAAGCGAGTCTCACTAAGAACTGTGACAGTTCAACGGAAGTTGTTTGAGACAAGTCAGTATTTTATAATCGGTTTAAAGTAAGAAGACAAAATTTGTAACACGATCACGTATCATATCAGGGAACATAGCATGAATGTCTCAGAGAACTTGGTTGGCTGAAGTTCGCGACCCGGTTGCGTCAGTTGACTCAACGGCATTTTCGGTCAGACGGCTACGGAAAGCAATAGTTGTGGCATAGCGCCGTAAAGTTTTGCTACGAGTGACAAACCCAAATTTTCCGTTTGTACAGCGCGACATCTAGCATTCTGATTGGTGCATTTTAAAGCGCTCCAACAAGTTCATTGTGTAATATCGTTGATCCACTAATTTCGAGGCGAATACTTGTATCGAGGGTGATTTTGAGTGACATTTTGCACGGAAACAAACAACGATAAGGATTCGTGTCATCAACCACCTTCTGAATCTGCTAAATCACCTAAACAAGGGCAAATGTCAGTTTTAAAATGCTGCGGCAGCCAACTGAGCAAAAACACAGTTGCAAAAAAAGTCATTACGCTTCTTATGGAGAAAATTTGGCAGATGGCATTGCATTGAAGATTCGATAATTATTATTCCAGTTATTCGTCATCGTCACTTCCAGTCCTATAAGCCAAACAGCTACGCTTGTCAAAAACCAATAACTGATTCAGAAATGGACAAAACATTTGTCGTTAGCGGTTCTTGTTTAATGGTACATTTTGTCCAGGTTCAGAAATTTATCATCTTTCCATCTCTACGCAAAATATGCCGTGGCGATCATTTTCAAGTGTTCGACCTCCCGTTCCATTGTGCCAATTACAGAAATAAGGTAATATTACTTTCGCAAACAATACCTACATTTCGTAGGAAGTCCCCGCGATATATCGATCCATGACAATAACCGACCCTCAGAATGACGCTAGAACGAGTGACTGCAGCAACAACCCTCATTTGAATAGTTGCTCTGCTTCGCCAGCGAGTCATTCGAAATTTTCGCGGGGTCAACGATTGAACAGCGATCGACCACCAGCGAAACCGAGAGGATGCCGATTTCAGTTTTTTTCCCAAACGGGGCGATCGGTCGTTATCAGCATACACAGATGGAATCAAAGCAAAAATTGTAAACACTCGTCTAATGACAGATTCGTTTAACGATCTGATCCTTTGACTCTACTTTTTATAGAAATGGGAATGCAAGGGGACACCTAGTACCATAGTGAACATCATGAAGTGACACCATTCTCAAAGTCATCAATCATTCTCAATTTTAAAACCTATAGTCATGTCTCTGTTGTGTAATTTGATGCAACAATTATAAAGAGTATGGAGAAGCAAATGGAACATGTCGGCCTCAGCACTGTGTGGAACTTATCCATACTTCGTTAATGACACATATCTCTCTCATGCCGCGATGAGATCACCCAGACGTAACACCGCCAATAATGACATTATAACACTAGCACAAAGTCAATAGCACAGTTTAAACAATGTATTATAATCCGGTATGAAAAACTGAAAATAAATTAATTTTGATAACCTAAGGTTAAAGTGTCCTTTGCACCCTGAGCACAGACACCGACAGCTGCACTAAAGGGGTCGACGCATTATTTGGAGATCCATAGGAACTGCTTCTTCGATTCACCGGCACTGGTAAGATTGGATTCGTAGTAGTCTTTTTCTTGAGCCATTTCCGTTTCGATTCATGTTCTGTTGTACTGCCTGAAACTTTAACCAGCCTTTCATTTAAGACCATATATTAAAACACCTTCGAAGGCTTCTTTACAGCGACGTTGAATTTCTGCTCCACACATGGCAACAGCTCAATGACGCTGCATGCATTCAGCGATTCCAGCGAGGCAGCGGCTTGTGACGCCATGATTGTGATCTCAAAAAGTTCTTATGCCTGAAAATCCGTTTCTGTAGCAAACCTCATGTCTGTGCTGGGCAATATCGAATTTTTGTCGTTATCAGAAACTAATGTCAGCGCCCAACAGTTTCCTATATCCAAGACCGCTAATTGCATATAAACCAAGTTCACAATTAAGGCATGCTTTAAAACGTAGTACATGTTTATAGGTGTTAGTGAAACAGTGTCCACTATTTGATGAAATGACATCCTCATTGATTACAAGTTCAATCTTGAAGCGTTCGTCTTGATGAACTCATCTGGAACTTACTTAAGTAATAAGTGTAAAAATAATGTTATGGCGCGTTGTTGATATAGATATGAATAAATATTCCCTAGGCAGGTATGACAGTTCTAGATTTGTGAGTGCTAATTTCTTCACCTTACATCAGAAGAGGCTTTCTACAATTACTTAGCAATTGCCCTTCTGGCTAAGATGCAACTAAGAGACTAAAGCAGTCTAACTACCGGAAGTAATGAGCCTGATTCTCAGGAATGTTTCACTATTTTGTGAAACAGGCAGATTTTGCTAGTTTTGTAATGCGGTCCTGCGAAAAATCTCCACTTGAAGTGATGATGTTTTATACTAAACGAGCGTGTATATGTGTTCTTAATGGCATCGAGTGCCATCCCATTAGGCACGAACATCTCATACCGTAATGAGCCGCATTATGTACGGCAATCTTTGAAGCATTACGTGCCGCATTCAGTTTGCTTTCTTAAACTGTTTTACTCCATTTCCTGCCTCAGCAAGATGAGAGGGAAGTAACCCGTTCTGTGCGTCAACTCACAATCTTTCTCATGTCAGGCTTCTTCCTGTCGATAGAGTGGGGACTATCGAAGAGGGTTGCATGTTGTTTGAGAAAAGAAATCATACCTCTCTTTGAATCATGCGAATAGCTGTTTTCAAAGACCATTTGTTTCTTACTGAATGCTACAGTATGATAGAGTAAACCTTGCAACTGAAACACGGAAATGTGCCTGATATCCGCACTTGGCGACATTTTCCAACAGTTATCTCGACTGCACTTTTACGCAACTACATAACAAATATTTCTGACTGTAGTCGCTGGGAACATATATACCAGTAACTGTCAAGCAGAGATGCAACAGTACAGTTCCCTCGCATTTATTAGTGCAGAATTGATGTTCATGTCAAAGACGAGAGGATGTATTAATAAAGCCTGCAAATGTAATGTTGAGGAGCACCTCATAGTATTTGAACTACGATTGAGGAATGTTAGAACAAGGTCACATTTAGTGATTGAACAATATTTCTGATCGGACGGATGTGGTAATGAATATTTGTGATGGAGTTGCGTCAACTTCCGCTGCGGACCGCCAACGCCAGTGGTGTATCCTTTAAGATCGCAATGTCTTTTTTTGATTGGTTCATTTAAATGCTGTGCAGCAAGTTACTTCAGAGCAACAACGTTAATTACTGCTCTGCTGCACTTGTGCATATATACATGTCTCGAAAAATTAC
>UZAM01000037.1:0-12036 GCA_900618415.1 Soboliphyme baturini
CTTACCGTTTGGTGTTTCTCGAAGCTGATGCCTTTATGTCGGCAGCAATGTTTTCAGCAACTGATCTGGTGGACTTGCAAGTCGCCTTCTTCCTGGGAACAGCATCTGAACCTAAAAGATTGGCAAACAATCAGTCAATATGACAAATTACAGCACATCACTGGCAATTTCACGGTGATAAATTAAATCTATCTTTAAGAATATTAAATTTAAACAACTTTCGAAAACGAATGTAGATGCATCGTGGGAGAACTAAAACATTAGAATCTTCGAAAAGACGCAGAAGCGTCTTCTCTCATAAAATCCATACACAGTGATTGCAAACTAAGAATGAGGTAAGTCATACAGTTTTTTCCAAAAATCGCGATTCCTATAGGCGCGAGCCATCTACTTAACTAGGCCATTTCGATGGTCTTTCTCCGCCACCTATTGAACAAGCCCAGGAGACTGAATTATGATGTTTTCTATTGTCGCGCCTTGAAATTCAAACCCTTAAGCTAGTCTTTTAGTGGAGGACTATAAGTACCGCAACAAAAATCTTCTAAAGCGATTGGATCTGTGACTAGAACGGAATAGCGTGCTTTAAAATGTAGACAAAAACAGATAAAATCAATCTGAGGCATCTAATTTGCTCTTGTTAACCTCAAATAGATTACAGCAGCAACAGCAAAGCTAATTTCCAAGATACGGTAACGTCATCGCCTTAAGACTAAACCTCCGAGTGGATCCTAAGCTGTTAATTTCGAGAAATTAGCCTTGTACATGTAAACAATGAAAAATAAGGATTTATTTGATGTTTTCTGCGACATCGCCAAGTAGGTTTCATTACCAGAGTAATGGCAATAAGGATCATCAATAAATTTACCTGACGTTATACACCGTCTCTTGGACCTAAAGACCTATAGCAGGCACAGCACTCTGCATCGACATACCTAGCACTGTTTACTAGTACCGTACTCACTGCCAATAGTCGATAAGAAAAATTTTAATTAGCACATGAGAAACAAGCATAAGAGATCACGTTTCGGCTGAATGCACCATTCTTCATCAACTACAACAGCATGATTCAGTTCATCGCATTAATGTATCGGATTGCCAGGAGGTGCGGCAAGTTTGGAATAATCAAATATTTCTGACGCTATTGACGATTACTTTCACCATTTGTCATATATTGTCGAATACGTCGAGAGGGCAGCTAACTGCTGTCGCTTAATCATTAATGTATATGATCTTATAAAGACATTCCAGGAATCTTGCCACTCGGGTCTTGCGCATTCTGAGATCACTTCTGAAAAGTAGTGATGCGGTTTACAGCAGTTAAGCTTAAAACCTTAAAAATGAGAAGTTCGAATGCATGCGCATGATTAAGTTTTAAGAATCACTGACTTCCTTGATCAAGGAATTTGACAATCTAAAATTTTTGTCGTATTTTCTTATACACATCATATTTCGCCAGCAACCACGGACTAAGCATAACAAACCTAGCTGCGGCCTGAAACAAACTGTTCTATCCAAAATGTTTTACAACCTTGTCAGAATCCAAAAGGCAGCTCTTTTACAAAATCTGTGTAGCATTTCCGTAATTTTCGAGTAGTACAAGCTGATCTTTACAGATTTTGGAATGAGACCACTTGTATAGTGGTGATCACTGAAGTTATTCGAAAACTGTTCAACTGACACACCTGCTTCAGGTCGATACCCGCATTTCGGCATTTTCATATTTTCTCTACCAATGTTTTCTGCACTTTCTCGTCCAATAGAAGAGCAACTTCAATAGTCTCGGCTGTCTTGTTCTTGCGATCAAGGATAAATATGTCTGGACGAGTTTAATCAATGACTATTAACTCCTTTGATTAAGGAATTTATTAATTAGTTATGATTAGACTATTCCATTGCGAACGGAATTCATTTAAGCAAGAAGTGTGTAGAGGTCGTTGATCTGCACAAAACAGGAACGCTGTTCGCTGGTGTGCGCATGTCAGAGCATAAAAAACTTATAGTAATGGCATCTGACGAGTTTCCTTTACTGCAGCAATTTGCCCTGACTCATCTCTTAGCTAGCTAAAAATCAGGAGTAGATGCGAACTGTAAACTAAGAAAAGCTTAATTTAAATAATTATTTTATTGCTTGTCAAATAACGTCAACTGATGTCATAACGGGTAGTGCTCTGAAGAGGTCAATGCAACGACCTTTCATCACTTCATGATACATGGCACTGATGTCACTTATAGCTTCTTCAATAACGAAAATGACCAACAGGATTCCATTTGAAGAAACAGCGAAATATAACGCATTAGATCATTTCTTTGAGCTGTAATTTATGATATGCTGATCGAACAATACTAACTTTATAGATGAGAAATAAGGAACATGGTAAAAGCTGGTATACGACCAGTAACGGGACGCTCAAAAGAACAGAAATATTACAGCCTGTGTGTAATTAGTTCACCACATATCATCGTATTGACTTCGTCACAACAAGACCCTTTGCATAATCAACAAGCACTGTTCAATGGTTCTTGTTAGGAGGTCTGATTATTCAAATGGGAACAAGGCCATAAGCATAAACTATTGCCTAAAATGTCCAAGACCTATACAAATTTCCTTAAATGTTTGCAGATTTAAGACATTAGGCGACTTTCAAAACACAGCAACAGGCGGCCACCCCTATGAAATCGACGATAAGCGAAAATAGAGAAAAACAAGTGATGACTAAGCAAAAACCATCTGATTGGCCCAAATGTCCTGTACACACTTTTGCATCGGTACATTCGAAAGACCATATGAGTAAAGTCAGCGTAGCTGATATGGAAAGTTAAGTTCAGCCGAAGTTGTGTGCGTGCACGTGCATCACACTGAACTGCTTGCATAAACAGAATGGCTTTGGACTGTGTCCGTTGTATTCGCAGTTTTGTCATTAGGCGCCAGCCACTGCATCGCTGGAGGAACAAATACTCTCTGAAAACAATCTGCCTCTACCTTGTATATTCTGCCTCTCCGCCAGGTTACATGCTAGCTTTCCGCCCGACGGTTGCCCTGCTTCAACTCCCACGCGGGTTGTTTGCGTATACGGTTTCTGTTCAACAAGTGTGCCTAACAGGGAGAACATCCTTTTCCTAATCTTCACGTCTACTGGGCTCACCTGTGCCCGGAATAAATGCAATCCTTCCTTAAATGGCCCTGCCATTGAACCCTCATTATGAATCGAATCGTAAAACATGCACGCAGTTTATCTGTTGACCTTCTTTCTTCGTTAGAACAACTGTTTCCTTGTCGTGAAACAACATTGACCCGACAGAGGCAAGATAAAGGTGAATCTTTATGAAAGAGGCTGCTCCATTTGCAGCCCAAATATCTGATAGGGTACCAAAAGCACTGGAGGCGAGGACGGTCCTCCAATTTATTGCTGAATGTATTGTGAACTCAATGGAGATGACCGAGACGATACACATAAAAATATCAACGTCACAAAGCGCTTCACCTACTTACTTCATTTGTAGATCTGCCGTGTCTGATGGAGTCATCATAAATTAAGGAAAAGGCCGGCTTTCACAGCTACGTTGCAAACGGAAACGGTTAGGCGACAGAGCCCGTTTTCCGTACTACGCACCAGGGCAATATCTTCTGCGTACTCCAGTTCAGTTAGATATCTAGCCGGAAGCCTTGAACTGAGGAACTGCACCCTCCCTCTAGAATGAGATCTCCTTCTATAAGATCAACACTGTTCGAAGAAGCAAATGAGAATAATGCTGAATAGCAAAAGCCAAAGTAAATATACCTGGCAAACGTCACAGTTAATACCGAAAAAATCAGAATACTCTCTTTCGACTCTGACAGCACATATGGCTCCTGCATACACCTCTTCCAAAATGGAAACTATGTGTTCATTTATCTCAGTATTTTACGATTCTCTAAGTCTCAACATCAACATTTTAAGATTTTCTTCATTAGACGATACAACGAATAAAATTTAGCTTTAAAGTCGAGGAAGCTGCAAAACCAAGGCAGTGGGAATCATCGGCATTGCTCAGTAATCCTTTGAAGAGTGAAAATTTGGATACCCCGACCCGAAGCCTGCATGATGTAGCGGGCAATTCCATTAATTGCCTCTTTCGACCTTTCCAACAAAATCCAAGAGAACGAGAGATGTAGTAGAGTAATACCATTTTTTTATATTTGGAGCACCTGCTTTACGTTTCCATTCCCCATGGAAGCACTATGAGGGATGCAGGGAAGCACTATAAGGGATGCATTTTATGCAGTAAGGCATAAAGCTTCTCTGTCAGTCTCCTTAGGTCATATTTATTTAACTGCGGGAAATTTGCAACACAACACAAGCCTTCCTCATTTTGAAGACTGAGCCGAAGGCTAATTTATGTCACTTTTAACTGTATACACAATTGTTTTTCACACGCTACTATGCCCACAATGATATCCTGTTTTGAACTTTTGAACTACCAACGATGTCTCCGAAGTAGGCACTTCCGAAATACTTTGACAGAAACATCGAAAATACTGGTAGAATCAGTAATTACGTGTAAAGTATAGCTGCAGCAAAAGATAAACTGTAATGGGTCACAGATGCATTCCAAGTGGCGAAACAGTGGGCATCCACAACCGTTCGCCTTGGTCACTAAGTACAAAATTAGAGAACAATAAATTTGTGTAATTTCAAATTATGCATATCAGACAAAGATAATGTTAATCTGTTAGGATTTACCGCTTTTCGGCTTCCTTTTCGACATGTTGCTCTTTAAAGCAGCTTTTAAAGGTTCCACATTAACGTTTGTAGGTTTTTCTACCACATCGAGTGCTTCTACACCATTCGCGCTTTGAATTTGTTTCAAATCTTCACCAGCGTTATCACGAACATAACTAAAGGAGCCAAAATAGCAAACTGTCAGCTTGAACATGAAACTTAAAGGAAACCTTTTAATCTGTGCTGCATCACATGTTGACTGGCCTCCTAAAGTAATGCAGTAATGCATTCGAAGCTTGAGTCAAATAACAGTAGTACGTTAACATGAAAACGAATATGGCCTTGACACTAAAAAGTAATTGCATACTTCCGCGATGAAATCCACGCAGAACTATAGCATTTTTATTGGAGTCTCTTCTGCAGCTCGGTAGAACTTCATACAAAATTATACCATATAAATCCTACAATAATTCTGCATTCCCTAAGATTCACATTCAAATCGTGAAAAGCGCCAATTACCAAAACAGCATAGCATATGCCACGCAGAGGCAGAGGCGGGGATCAATACATTCTCTCAATAGGCATTGTGTTTGCCGTCAAGGTCAATCCTGAAATCTGAAGCGGTAAAAAAGAGAACACTGGCGATGGAAATAGTGAGGCAACCATTCATTTTTAACCTTAAAGAAAATATAAACTGTTGTGAAATTTTCTGCCCTAATCTTCAAAAGATGATGACAGTTATGAATAAATCGTAACACACATGTACCATAAAGAGAGAAAGTCGCTACTGGTGGTGATGACCTTAATCAGAAATTTGGGAAAAGTCAAAGCTGATATGATAGAAAACACGGTACGTTTGATAAACTATATAAGGAAGGTCTCCTAGCATGCATTAAGCGACACGCTGCTCACCAATGTGCCGGACCAATGCAAGAAACGTTGAAAATCAGATAGCAAAATTCATTAGCTTCGGATGCATTCATCGACAAATTACATACCAAGCTCAATATAAAGACTGACTTGCGATTACATCAAGCATTGCATAGGATAGGAAACAGCAGAAAAAACAGGGATGATATAATTCTTTTGGGCATCCAGCACATCATGCAATAAGCTAAGTTCATAAAAGGGAACGAACATCTTGCAAATAGCAGTAGCACATGATATGAGCGTAGCAAATACAATCTAGCACAAAAGTGAATCGTGCTCGTAGCTGAAAGAACGACCGGTTGAAAGGTCAAATAGTCTGCTATGAAGAGAAGAACTGAGGATGCGTGTCAAAAATACAAGGTTATTCTGAATGAGTGTCATAAATCAGCTCCATTTACTTGACGAAGCAGCACTGCAAAGAACATATCAAGAACCTTGATGTTAGAGCAATTTCGAAGATGAAACGGTAGGAGTAGGAAAGCAAGTTCAAAAAGAATATACATAAGGAACGAAAGAAAAAGGAACGGCGATAGTAAGTGGGAACGAATGCATAATGAAGTTGGAAAGAATATTATCACTGACGTGAACCTAACCATATATCATCACGTTGCTAATGCCTTCTTGATAATCAATCAAGTAAATCTTCTGTTTCTATGTCAAACATATCCTGCTGTCAATAAACAAATTATTTTGTTCTAAATTATGGGCAATGAAATTGGGGTAATCATTGCATTAATTGATTACGGTTCTCTGGTGTTCGATAATTCGAAATTTAAGGGGTCTTAAACATCAACCCACTACAAAATTCCGTTATAAGTATTGCATCAATAGTAATAGACAGCATAAATTAACGATGTTCAAAACACTTGTAAATTACTTGGCCTCTTGAGAAAATAATGTTCATGTCCGGTTTCTTCCAAAACTTGCCAATTTTTTAAAAATGTTTCAGAAATTAAAGGAAAACTAATTTTATTGTTAAATAACAACATTTGGACAGCAGCTATGTTGGATACTGAGTTGCGCATTCACTAAAATTGACAGAGTAGCCGTTAGAGATAAAGCCATTAAAATGATGCTTAAAAGGTTCCTTAACATAAAAATCACTGAAAACGATGAGAAAAAGGAATCTTTATTGCGCATTTAAGAACAAAAAAATGCCTTTCAATATATATATATATGCGAAAACTGATTGATAGTGCAAGATCCTTATTTCTTATACATTAATAAGAATGAGTAGGCTTCTTTGACACTCAAGAGATGAATCTATCTGTCAATCCGTCAATAAAAATTTGCGAATACAGCACTAATTATTCCTTTCTTGCCGAGCGATTTAAACATAATTATAATTCGATTATAAATAAGGACGATTTTCTTCGGTTAATTCAATCTATAAATAAAGTTTATACAAGGGGGCGGAGGTTAGACTGAGTTACTTCAGCAATACTACTACCATTTCTTTTATCAACTGAATATCTGATAAACTAAAAAACTTTTAAATATGGCAAGAAATCTGTTTAAACTCAAAACCACGTAACAGAATCTAACAATGTCATTGTATGCTGTTTATTACAACTGCTCAATTTATAGCTGTTACTGCACTACTGCACTCGTATTAAAATAATATTTCGAATCTTTACGTTCAGATTAGCGAACATGGAAGAGATATCGTAACAAAACACGATGAACACTTCAACTCCTTCGCCAAAGCTTGAAAACAATCATTTAGAACTAGCTGATAAATTGATTCACGGAAAAATTACGAAGATGTTAGATCGAAATCGAAATCAACGAATTATCAGTTAGCAAATAATGCCAGACCATGCAAAGACTGCAGCACGTAACTTGATATTTCTGCGGTATAGGCACGTTGTTCTGCGGCATGCTATGTTGCCTCACTGAACCAACTGACTGTAATTGGTGTACTCTGTATCATATTTCAGCTTCCGTTTTATCCTGAGGAAGATCACTTTCATCTGGTTGAAAAGTTATTACTAACCTTTCATTTGTACTCTATCGGACTTCTGCTGCAGACGCCTATCATTTAATCCAACGTAGTTACTGATCAAATGTTAGAAAATATTCTAAATTTATGATGATTTACTTCAACAAGCAAACATACTTTTGTGGGAGACAGATGGCCACAGAGAGCGTGGACTGCGCTAAAGAGAATATTTCGAGTTATAGAGTTGGAAACGTAGCAGTACTCAAGAAATCGGCATCGCTCATCTATCCAGCGCAGTGGTGATCGAATTCTTACGGTACGGAAGGGCACACATATATCTGGCGTTTAAACTATAAGTGCGGTATATAGGCATAACTTAAAAATTAGATGCTTCTCAAAGAAATCATGCAAAAGCAGGGGCAGCATCGAGGCTGATTTCATCAACACAGGGTAGGAAGTTACTACTTACGATGTAGTAGGCCATAACGAGTAGTGAGAAAGAAAGGGTAAAGCACAACTTCTATTGAGAACTAGTAAAGCATTTAAATTCTAATCAGCGCGATCAGCCACACAACAAACAAGTAAAACGTACCAATATTTATGTCTGCAGAACAGAAAAACTTCTCTGTATCAGCTTCATGAACAACCTCCTTTTCGACAGGTTTTCGTGATAGGCAAGTATTTGTCAGTTCCGCCACCAATTCAATTTCAGCAACAGGCTTGTCGCACTCCATACTATCGGTCTTTGAACTAAATCGTAATCGTAGTAACAGAAAGTGACCATCGTAAAACTTACTTAGCCTGCGACGAATTATCCATCGTCGGCAACTCAAGGTAATCTGAAAGTTTACAGTGAGAGAAGTGTACATGAAATGGTGCTTTTACAGAAACTTCATTCCTTCTCAGACCTTGCAAAACAAAACTTTACCTTGTCTTGTGTTATAGAATGAGCAATACAATGGGCTACAATACATCAAGCAACAGCATTACATCCGTCACATGACAGAAGATCAAAGTTCCTTTCAACGTGCAATGTGAACTTTTCATACCATATTCCCTGCTGTCAACAGATATTCATTAAAGTATAAAAGCTTCGTGGTCAAGGAGAATTTATTTTCGAAGCAAAGTAAATTCCGAAGTAAACAGATAAAGATTGGGTATCGGCTTACCCCTTCACGAAGCTGCCATAAACAGAACAGTCAGTTCCAAACGTTACGGCTTTAAATAACATCTGATTACCCCTATAATTCAGAGATGTCAAAAGCACTGGCGTTGCCACTGCCAATACCCATTCAGCTTTGGTCTACAGAGAACTGCTGTTGCAGTGATTCTCTGAGCAGTAGATTTACTCAATATGCCAACTGAAAACGGTGGTAATGACTTCATTCAGCCGTATTCACCTTCCAGAGTATGAACAGCAAAGGCAAACAGCATAATGGACAGTGAATCATGGTAGCTAATTTTTATACCGAGAATTCTGAACTTCTTGTTATTCCTAAGAAAGTAAACATTTCCAGTAGAACTATTCACATTAAAAAAATTTCAAAGATTTTCAAACGAATCAGAAGCTGCATTTCGCGCTTAACGTAAAACACAGTCAGCTCTTTAAAAAAATCTGATAATACGAAAGATTCTGCTTTTGCCAAAAGCTTATGCGAGATGCACTAATGAATGGCAGATACTAAAGTATCGCAGTCAGACAGTCAATCAGTATAGAGACTCACTGTTATCTATAAAAAAGCTAAATTTGTAAAAGTTGAAACATTCATCTCCCAGGTACTTCCTAGACGACGATATCTGTTGCACTATTTTCTTCATATACCTAATTATGCCATACTAATCTTCTTCATTACGCTATCAAAATATTTTCTTGTCTTCAAGGTAACATTTACAGCTAAGCGGATGCTACAACGTATAGCCTTGTGCTAACGTCCAGTACAGTGGACTTCTTTATCTGCCTTGGAAAGATGAAAAGCGAATATCCGGTCTGATATGAACCTGCAGTTCTTCAACTGCGAGTCGAGCGCTGTATCAAGGAGCTGTATTGAACTTCGAGCATCCAGAAGCGAGGATTTCTGCCGTGTATGTCTGTAGAATTATTTTCATTATGATGAAACATTCATAGATTATCGCTCAGCACTGTTCTCAAAACAGAATACTTTATCTTCAGTTTCTTACGGCCATACATGCACCGTGATCAAAAGCTGCATACAACATAGATCCAGTGCAAATTATTGGATGAAAACACACGGCTCTTAGACTCTTAAGCAGATTCAGCCACGTCAGGAATAAAAGAAACAAAACTGGAGTTTACGCATTTATGTTTAACTCAAGGGCAGCCTCAAAACAAGGACGAGGAGAACAAACTTAATTCTATTATCTAGTAATACGTTTTCTTGAAAAATGGTCCAAGAGTTCGTCAGAAGAAAGCTAATCAATAACTGAATATGTAGTTAACATGCCCATCAAAATATTAACAAAGTCGTAACGGACAGTGCAATCAGAGAGGACAACATAAAATAATTCACAGTAAAATCAAGTGGTTTAAACTTGCCGGTATTGTCTTTAGTCGCTTTATCTGCTGGCGAATTGTCCCTTAATTCCATTTTTGACTCAGCGTCAGCAACAGGTTCAAGGTATTTGTTATCGACTGTCTTTAGGCTAATTCGCAAAGATTCATAGGACATTAATTCATAAGGAACGACTTGGACTGACTTACTTGCCTGGGTGATTCAACGATGGCATCTCCTCGTCATCTGAAAAAGTTTTGTGAAAAAAATGACTAAGCTCACTTAGTCAACGATCAGTAACTGTCTCAGAAATGCTCAATCACTTTTTCCTTGACAAAACAAAGGCTTTTATGCACGTACCCGTTAGACAATCAAAAATCAAACTAGAATCATCCTCGGGAAAACATTAATCAACTCAAGCATTGTGTGAAAGAATTTCTTCTTGGATTTTGCGCAGTACCTCGATATGATTTATATGCAAAATTGACATGGTAAAATGAAACATCATTACTACTTTATACGACGACAATAATATACTAAAAGTTAGCTTCACAGCCTTTGCGCGTATTTTTAAGCATTCAAACGCGGTAATAAACAGTTAGAATGAAAGACATCACGTAATCCACCCAATTACATGATACAGTTATACAACAAGAGATTTCTGGCCTCAACAGCAACTCTTTGCTCCTAAGCGTCCTATAAGTTTAAACCAAACACGGCGACATTCGACGTAGCATTGTTTCGCTCTATGATATGCACGGGAAAAGGGGAAAAGGGAAGTTTATAACCGTTAACCGAGGGTCTACTTGATGGTTCATTGATATGGGTATTTTCGAAACCGTTTAGTACGGAGCTATTGCTGCGGCGGGGATTTTCAGTTCGATGCCATTAGCCAGGAGTTAGTAATTTCCAATTCTTCACTTCATTCATATTAAGTGGTACTCGTACATCGAACGCACTTAGTCACGTCATGTGATCACGGGAGTTCGCCCTTGGCCACTTTTCAGGGCGTCGACGCCGAGATTTGATCCAAGATAAGAATGTTAATGAACAGATTTATACAGAGGTAAGGCGTGACAAAACAAGGGGATTTGACCGTGTCTCCTCAGTTTTTCAAGGACATCGGTCCAATACTAAGAATGGGCTGGTAAATCTCTTCAGTTAAGCATACACTTTCACAATGCTACCGCATGATGGCAAGAATATAAGGCCATTACTCTTAAAACCCGAGAAACGAGATATTGATTCTAAAACCTACCAGCTAATTTTTGATCTGCAGCTGGCGTCCGTTCAGAGAATGGTTTCTGCATAAAAGAATAAATGATGCCCAGCACTGACTGCCTGGTTTCCAGAGAACAAGTCTGGTTTTAAAGCTGGCCGAAACTGCAGTGATCAAACAATATCAATGCCAGTTAGCAACGAAAATCAAAGGAAGCAGCTTTGGTTGATGCGTGACCTGTACGTGGCACTGCACTGAGAAAGGATTTCTCGTTGAAGCGTTCACTGTGCTTTCCATTTTAGCGGGCTACTCGATTCGGTACCGAAATGTTGAAAATTGAGGTTTAATATCAAACTTCGTGAACTTAGCCGCTACACAAGGAAAATGAACAATAATCCTATTTCCAGTTTCGTTCAACCTATATCAGCAACCTTCAAATTAATCATCTGACAAGTTCTTCTAAGCAAATACTACGTTGAGATTGCCAGTTTGCGCCACGAAGGCTGGGAAGAAACTTCTTCGTGATAATATTTGGACAATATAGAGTAATTTAAAACCTTGAATTCTGGACCTATACCCGACGAAATCAGTCAGCTTCTATTTCATTTTGAATGACTGGGAAGCCGTTCAAAGGGAAGACGCTGAAAAGTGGAACGGCGTGATTGGGAAAAACGGCCCTAGCGAACTCAATAATAACGGCATGAAGTTGTTGCGGTTTTGTGCAAACAACGGATT